>JAWPHD010006430.1:0-145149 GCA_037043455.1 Cyrtodaria siliqua
CATTTCCGCGTACACTTTTTCAAAATAGTCCACAGTGAGGAAATGCCTCGGACGGAAACCGTATGTTCACATCAGTACCCAGTCTCTGTGAGTGTCTAACGTTAAAGCCAGCGTGGTATCCCTTGTCTCATTGCCACTGTAAAAGGTCGCCGTCGCCACCATTCAGTCTGACTCACTGTCAATCGTAGTACATGGGGTGTTCATGAAGAAAATACACCTCCCCATGCGATGTCTAGCTCCGCTTTGCTTGGATCCCAACTCAACTGTATGCCCTACCTAAAATATCCATTGTTAACCCATTTAATACACAAAACACATTGCTTTTGTAATACATAATAGCAAATAATATGCTTCATAAACAGTATATCAAATTGGTCAAAGTGTTGGCACGGTAAGTTATAATACCATGGCGGTTTTTACTTAGTTTTTAATAGCTAACATAGAACCTTGTGCGAGTGTTCTTAAACCTATGTATGGTATAAGTCCTAAACTATCGCTCATTTCCACACGAACATCGGCAAATTAGTCTAGAAGGCGACTGAAGCATCAATACATTTCCATCTAAAATATTCAAATAAGTGCCTTTATTTACAAAGGGACGACAACAAGCTCAGTGTGACTATATTTGTATATAATGTACACACCTGTCACTTGCGGTGGTTTAGTTAAAACATAAAAGTCAGCCATGTTTGACGCTGCTGGACATCTGCAGGTGATTTACGAGCGTGACTGAAACGGGTGTAATTTCCATCCTTAGCTGTATGGTTGGTGATGCATACATATGTAAAAGGCCGGTTATCGTACCCATCCACCAGTTCTGTCATATGGGTCGAGTCACCTTTAGAGCGACTAAACAAATAGTAAAAATTGTTTTGGTCAAGTGCAATTGAAACTTATTCTATACAGATGTTATGCAAGTGTACATTGAAACGCACTAGAGAAACTCATTCGATATATCATTCACACCGTTATAAACAATGGTATAAAAGGACAATAAAGGCACTTTTGCATCGACATTTGTCATTTAGCTATACCCAATGTTCAAGCCCGTCATAATTGTCATATATTATTTTTATGTCCAGTTCCATATTTTTCCTGTAGGGCAATTTTTTATCTGCAATACGGTTTCAAATGTTTCCCGTGTTGGTTATATTAAAGTGATTGATAATATTAGTTTATGCCTATTTAACAGTAGTGTCTGCAAGATTGTATTCACAGAGTTATCTGTCCAGGAAGCAAATGAGTTTAAATGACTGGCGAGGAAAGTAACGTGTTTCAGATTGCAAAGTAATTACCAAATAGCTACGATGCCATTCATCATTTCGAAATCCTGTCGCAACGGAACTTAACGCTACTTGATCCCCGTGATAAACGCAATGCGTGGGCTATATTGTGTTTTTAGATACGGATACCGACTGAAGCAAAACATCCTTTCCCGTGGGTGGTGATGTTACTATGCATTACTACCATCTGTTGTAGCATATGCCGTCAGCCCAGCGTTGTTTTGAGAATTTTAGACTGACAAACACCATTTTGTCGGGTAATTCCACATTGTGTAAGGAGGAGAGAACGGCTTGTGCATCAGCCGGTACGATTGTATACTCTTGTACTTGAGGTATCTCTTGGCGAACACCTGTTGATTGTTGTTGATTAAAGCTATTAGTTATTGTTATGGATGTTGTAGCAATGCAACCCATACATCATTAATGCATACCCTTATTAACTAGGCTCAGTAGAAATGAATACATATCAACATCATGTAATAATGTTGCTGTGGTAATATGTATTTTTTTCCGTATTTTTCATAGCCTTAATGATTTATTGTAATCAGCTGTATAATATGTTTAAGTTTTAATTAAACAAATATGATAAATAAAAAATGTTCGAAAACCTATCGGCCCCATTCGCAGGATTTAATTTCCTGATTCCTTTATCCTGTACTTTCCAGTTTGCTGACACCTCCAGATCCTGTTGGTAATCTACAATCTTCACCTAATAAGGAAACACGGTTTCAATTACTACAGCAATTAAAAATGTATTGTATAAGGTAATCGCACTGAACTTTTCTCTAAAACAGTTGAAATTAGTGTATGTAATACTAATTACTAGTCTGATATTTAATTTAATTATTTCGATAAATAAAATGTTAAGTCCAATCCATTAATATAGACCATATATGTTATTATGCTGCTTAAAGAAAATAGAACATCGTTTACGGTGAATTATCGTTTAAAATATCACGGTTTGGAGTTCAATTGTAACAATAATTCAATAATTTCACGAGCCACGACAAACCGTGTTATATTCACGATAATTCACCATAAACGATGGTCTATTTCAATCTAATACCCCTAAAACGCGAAAATAGTACACACAATACCTGAAATCTTTCGCATTGGTTTGCTTACTTCTCCTAACGTTGCAAAAAATACAAGTGATATATCGTTGAATATAACGAGATATTTTAAACTAGGCCTATATAGTGCGGGTATATTAGAATTATGAAATAAAACTGATTTTTCACTTGTAGGTCTATAAAGTCAACTTATTGTCCGCTAGTCATTATTGGTGACAAGATAGAGTGTGTTATATACTAAGCAAATCATCGCCGAGTCAACAAAACCATGCTAAGACACATATTACAGAATCAAAGATAGCATATAATAACAATTCAGTCACAAAACATATTACTGAAGTTACACATACCAAGAATAGGTCCGTCATGAATCCATTGGAATTCAGGAGTTGTCAAATCGATGAGAATCGGATCCGAGTAACTAACTGTCCTCAGCCCCGCCCCATTGACAGCTACGACAGTGACAAACACAACTGTGTCATGGACAAGATGCAGTGAGTACGTGTAGGCAAAAGCTCGTCTTCCAATGCTCACAAAGTCTTGCAGCTGCGTCCCGCCTTCAACTGTACCTGTATCGAGCAATTACAATTTAAAGAATGTCTGTTGCAACTAACTGTTCTTAGTTTGCTGTTCATGTTTTTTTCATTTTAGATGTACATACAACACTGTGGGAAAGAAGTTAGAGTTCATAAAGAAACTGTTAAAATTGACAAGGGATTGTGAAAGTCTACCATGTAATATTTAGATGTTAAACAGCAACGAGCCAAATACCGTTCATAACGTATCACTACAACAAGTACTCAACTTACCAATTGCCCAAAGATATTCTATAATCATGCTTTCTTCGTCTATGAAGTTCCAGTTCGCATGTATTGATGCCCAATCATGAATAAATACAGTATGCGCCTGTACATGTCCAATTGTTCCTCCTTCCTCATCATTGTTTTTATCATTCATTTGTTCAAGCGTAACGCTATCAATGGCAAACTGAGCGGTTTTTCCAACAGTGGATATTGTTATAGTTAAATTGTGGTCCGAGTTGTCGAAATAAAACGCGTGTTTTTGCCAGCTTAGTTCAGAACGTGTATTTTCCATGTTTTCTGGCTTATTATATAGAAGAAATACATGTTTGTCTGCGTTGACCGCTACAAACCCTTCGTTGGACGACAGTAACGTTTTCTTTACCGGTACATGAGATGTGAAAAATGTCAAGCGGTATTTTCGCGATCCTGCATTCACGGTACCGTTTATTTTCTGTGATATTTTACCTTTAATTATCAAACAGTTTTTGCCATCCGGCACAACTACACTTTTTTCACTTCTGACAGTTACTGCACACGCTTCGGCTGAGATGAGCCATCCTTCCGGTGCTTCCCTATCACATATAGTTAAACTTGCCAACTCCTCCAGAGAACTTGTTTGAGTGGACGTTTCAAATGATGGGTTATAGATAATGTTAGATCCATAAGAGACATTGCTTGAACGTCTTGGTGGGCTTGCATCTATAACGACTCCATTTGATTGAGCAATATCTGACGCATGTCCTACTGCGTCAACGGCTCGTACAGTACTATATAACACTGCACCTGAAAGGCAAACAACATAATGAATACAAGAGCATATGCACTACTCTGCTGATCAACCATTGTTATGTTAACCCTACACACTCGAGATAACATGCTAGAAAACTGTTGATGCAAAATATGTATTTCCACCTTACCATTTGTCAGTAACAAGTTACTGAATGCTCTTGAAAAGTCTGAACAGGCATCTCTCTCTCTCTCTCTTTCTCTCTCTATCTCTCTTCCAAATCAAAGCAGTATACATTTATATATTATTAACAGGATACAATCAATGTTATTTATCAAAAAAGAGACAATTATTAAAGAAGAACTATTTTAATACGTTTCATACCATCAGTAAAATGCGTATTAAGTTGAAGTCTGGATTGCGTTGCAATTCCAACTTGAGTCCAAGGATAGATATCGCAATAGCTGGTGCCCTTTTGTGAAGTGATGCATACTTCGTACGCTCGAATGCCCGATTCTGGATCGGTGAAACCATGCCAAAATGATGGAATTTCTTTTGATGAGTTAAGTGCATGAATGTCATGGAAACCTTAAAATATAACAATGTTTATGAAACAAAAGAACATACAAGTATTACAATTATTAGACATAAACTCATATCTGTTTAGCATATTTTATAAAATTACACAACAACTGCCGCGATACACTCCATTAGAAAAATGTTTATAAATGACAAAGACAAAATGTCTCTTTTGGAACAAACATGCACAACGACCACAGATAAAACCAACAGTTTATACAATCTGAGAAGATCGGTTAAAGACAATTTTATGTTCTCCTGCAATGGTATTCAGACATTAAAATGTGTGCATTGTTAATGTAACGACAATCTTACCTTCCCCGTCAAACACTATCCCTGTTGAGGATGGACTGTTGTCCATCATGAATCCGTCCGAACTTTCCGTCGTATGTAGACCAGCATAGTTGTAGGCCTGTACAACACTAAAGTACCACGTGTTTTCAGCAAAGTCAAGTCCAGTGATATTAAAATGTGTAATCGAAGTAGGAATGTCTATACTGCAAACATGGGCGTCATGACCTAGGTAAAAGCATATTTCGCATAACTATATATATACAAGTAATACTTTGAACAATTTCTTAACATTCAGTAACATCATTTAAAAGAACTAATGACACTTTTCAAAACACTGACCTAGATACTATGTAGGTATGAAATGTAGCAATCACAGAGCACAGTCAATACAAAACACATTCAAATCAAACAATAATTACGAGGACAAATACAATCAAACTATGTCTACAAACATAAAATGGCTACTGCTTTAGAACTGTGGCAAAAACGGTGAATGTTTAAACCAGGTTCTAGGGAGCACCAAACGGCCGCTGAATGTTTAAACCAGGTTTTAGGGAGAACCCAACCTCACCCTATTATCATTCCAATAAAACGGGACAGTGTAAGTAAAGAAATCCCCGCCAGGCTATATCATCTAACAAACTAGGTGGATAATATCTTTAAAGCAAGTAGGAGGTTCATCTTGAACAAGAGAACCAACAGCTGTCCACACAAAACAGCATTATAAGCATTATATATCTATCAAATACTTCAGATGAAGTCTTACTTGTCGTGTCACTACGATCTTAACCGTGGTCATACAGTTGTTTCTATAACTAAGATGTTCAGTAACCATAGATACCAGTTACATTGTAAGTTTTACTCGTTTATCATATTCTCTGACAGTGTGTATATTATTGAAACATTAAGCACAATCATGTTATGCCATAACATGGAATTATACGCTAAGTACTAACAAATAACTACATGTAAATTACTTCAATTTTTAAATACGTCGTACTGTTAACGGCAAACAAGGCCAATAATACAGACCTCCTGGATGTGTGCTGATATACAAATGATACTTCCACAAACTGTCTGATGTGTTTAAGAACTTTCCTTTCCAATCGACATCAACCACCATGTTTTTGTGGATAAAGTCCTTATCTTTCTCATCACCAGCACTTGTTTCTTTGACCTGTCAATAGGCAAATTACAAATGCACTTGGCACTCGTGTAAATAGAGTTTCTCAGCTCTCGATGACAATAAATCCGATATACGCTCGTACACCTCAAATCCTCTATATTTTGAATGTTTTAAGGAACATTGTAGGAATAAATCCGTCCGTAACATAATAATATAAGTGACCTATTCCATAATTATCATGCTATATTCGCAGCAGCCCACTGAACTTTACTACAATACTTATATTCACGGCTTTGAGGGATTGTTTAGGAATTAATCGATTTATTTATAGTTGATGAAAAGAATAACATTTTTAAGAAAAATAAGTATAAAAGTCGAACAGGAAATGCAGCTTTCACAAAACACAGTAAATCCAAAAACACGCAAAATGACAAACATGGAAATGTTAACAAAGAACAAGAGTGGTGTGTGTGTGGAATTGGGGGGCAACATAGCTATATGTGTAAGAATTGACCAAAAACATATATCGGGTTTTGAGTGGGGTGGGGTTGTGGGGTGGGGGGAGGGGGTGGGCGCATAGCTATATGTGACAGTATTGACCAAAACAATATAGAAATATGCCGCTGGGGGATTAAACCAGGTTCTAGGGTGCACCAAACCTCACACTTACCCTACTTCAACCCAATAAAACAGGACAGTGTAAATAAAGAAATCCCCACCATGAACTATTTTCTAACCAACAAGGCAGCATTAATAGGCAATATAAGTAAAACACAAAGATGCTCGTGTATATATAAATACAAAAACGCAATAGCCTAGAAAGTCACAACGAAGGTACTCAATGACTTGGCAGAAGCCAGAGCAACAAGAGAATAAACCATTGAGGGCAAACATCAAAAACGTCATCGTCATTTTGGGCGTTAGGTAGACGTCATCATAGGGTCCACAGCCTGTCCGGTCATCGCACAATTAAAGAGGCAAGCATATTGGCTAACTGTAGATGGGTCCACCACTAAGCATGCAGTGCGTTGCAAAATGATAGGGTCATAACATCTTTTGATAAACCTTTTAACAAGTTTAACAAAGATTGTATATAGTTTCTGAATATAATATTCATTGGTCAATCATCTTTTATAAATAGCCTATTTTGTACATTTGCTTCTATAAACTTGATGCATATTACATTGTTGTATTTTTGTTAGGTTTGTAGGGAGATGCCCACCCCGACCCGCACAAACCTATGACGGGGTGAATAAACGGACCACCATTAACTTGGTGATCGAAATGAAAAAACAACAATAAAAAATCGTCTATCCAACATAATTTACTCTAATAACATGTTTTGGATTTTTGTTATCAATTTAATTAATAACTTTACGAAAAAAATGATTTAAAACGTTAACGAGAAAGAATAAGAAATAAGCTGAAGAGTAAACCTTGTGAAAAGTTTCAATTAAAAATCAACTACATGATTTACCCAATTTCACTCCGGATATTCCCGAATTGCGATTCAGTTGCCTACAGTTACAATAGTGGACACCTATTACTTGTATTGTCAATTAACATGTCGACAGTTGTCAATAATTTATCCGTTTCAACCAATCAAACCAGAACAATACCTCAGACACACAACAGCATGTGTATAAAGCACGTGCAACTATGTTATATAAACTAGTGTCAAGAAACTCCGACATCAACAATAGGGCGGAGATATCTAAGTACTGGCGACATGTCAATTACACAATGACCTGTCACCTATTAGTATCATTTGCACATGTGCAATACTAATAATTATTTTGAAAAATGAAACTCAGAGGTTTTCTCTTTTCTCTAAAATCAATATATCTGAATTTCGAAAATACCTGCAGTACAGTAGCAATGCACATTTTATTCGAGTTTATCACTTTTAACACAAATAATTAGAAGCAACAACAAATGTATTTGCATTTGTAAATCTGTGGAAAGCATACACGAGTTTAATTGTAACCACATAATTATAAACTACTTAGTATGAGCACAATTGACAAGCAATTAGTGGCGTCTAAACAAAGTCTTTTAATGTCAATTCATGAGTAAAAAAGACAAATCGTACGAGCGGAAGCGGCTCAATAACAGGTCAAATAATAATACTTATTCTGTCTTGGTGATATAAGAATATGTATGAAAGGAGAAATGAATTTAACAAATATATTTTTCTTTTGCATACACATGTACACTGGAGAGCCCAGTCATCTTATTACTCGTACCACACGTGTGCCATGTTATCTTCTGAGGATGTTTTTTTAATATAAATAGTAATTCAATCTCACCTTACGTCCTTGAATTGTGACAGACTTTGGAGGAGTAGAGTATATCATCACACCCGGACTTTTGAAGACAGCATATGTGTTTTTATCATACCATGCGCGAACAAAAAATGAATATTCATATTTTTCAACCAGTCGATGACCTTAAATAAACAAAAACGTTATACTGCGTTATACATTGTACATTCAAAACAGTTTAAGTGTTAATATTAGTATAATTTCGTGTAACATGGCGTAACATAAATTTAAACAAGCTTCTTGTATGCGTTAAAACAACATCGCTCTGAAAGTTATCGCTGCGGGCAAATGTATATAGGAGGTGTATGCATCAACGTATTGTTGAATAGTAATAGTACTGGTTTATGTTGATGTGCAGCTTCTCTTAATTAAAGAGATAAGTTTAATAAGTACTGATAAAGGTGATCCTTTGAGAGCAACTAACACAATTAAGAGAATAAAGCAGCAGTCTCGGTTTTATTGAGTCTGTTAATGAGAAGTAATGGAAAAAAAACAACACTTCTCACGCCCCCTAGCACCGGCTTAAGCGGTATTCTACTTCAAAGCCACCTATATTGGGCTCGTTGGTCCCAAAGGACCAGTAAAAAATAACACTACTGATTCGTAGCACGGGGAGACTTTTTACAGCCGCCACACTGCACTAAACGAACGCTAGTATGAATGTTAATAAGTACTGATAAAGGTGATCCTTTGAGAGCAACTAACACAATTAAGTTCAATTCGCAATGTGATAATATACGAATGGATTTTTCAAAACGCATATAGGAAGCATTTTACATTTATTTCATTTTGTATTCTATTTAAAAACCTCTGTGTATTAGGAAAGAGGTTTACTCACTCAATGGAAGGGAGATCACCCACGATGTATTTTGTCCAGCATCATGCCAGACCCGTTCTTTTGCTTGGTCAAATACGCCCACAGGGAGGTCATTATTCCTCAACCCGACACTCCATTCGTACCTTAACCAAAGAAAGAAGGCATACTTATTATTGGTTTACATACTTGTGAGTGCACTGATGTGTAACAAGTAAGCACAATGTATAACAAGTAAGCACAGTGTATAACAAGTAAAGACAGTCTACAAAAAGTAAGCGGAGTGTACAACAAGTAAGCACAGTCTACAACAAGTAAGCATCGTGTACAACAAGTAAGCACAGTGTATACCAATTAAGCACAGTGTATAACAAGTAAGCACCGAATATAACAAGTAAGCACCGTGTATAACAAGTAAGTGTATAACAAGTAAGCACAGCGTATAACAATAGTAAGCACAGTGTATAACAAGTAAGCAGAGCAGTGTATAACAAGTCAGCACAGTGTACAACAAATAAGGACAGTGTACAACAAGTACGGACAGTGTATAACAAGTAAGCACATTGTAGCAAGTAAGCACAGTCTACAACAAGTATAACAAGTAAGCACAGTGTATAACAAGTAAGCACAGTGTACAACAAGTAAGCACAGTGTACAACAAGTAAGCACAGTGTACAACAAGTAAGCACAGTGTACAACAAGTAAGCACAGTGTACAAGTAAGCCCAGTGTACAACAAGTAAGCACAGTGTACAACAAGTAAGCACAGTGTACAACAGGTAGGCACAGTGTACAAGAAGTAAGAACGGTGTACAACAAGAAAGGACAGTGTACAAGTAGGGACAGTGTACAGCAAGTAAACACAGTGTACAACAAGTAAGCACAGTGTACAACAAGTAAGCACAGTGTACAACAAGTAAGCACAGTGTACAACAAGTAAGCACAGTGTACAACAAGTAAGGGCAGTGTACAGCAAGTAACGGCAGTGTACAACAAATAAGCACAGTGTGCAACAAGTAAGGGCAGTGTGCAACAAGTAAGGACAGTGTACAACAAGTAAGCGCAGTGTACAACAAGTAAGGACAATGTACAACAAGTAATCACAGTGCACAACAAGTAAGGGCAGTGCACAACAAGTAAGGACAGTGTACAACAAGTAAGGACCTTATACAACAAGTAAGGACAGTGTACAAGTAAGCACAGTGTAAAACAAGTAAGGACAGTTTACAACAAGTAAGGACAGTGTTCAACAAGTAAGGACAGTATACAACAAGTAATCACAGTGTATAGCAAGTAAGCACAGTGTACAAGTAAGCACAGTGTACAACAAGTAAGCACAGTGTGCACCAAGTAAGGACAGTGTATAACAAGTAAGCGCAGTGTACAACACAGAGTGTATAACAAGTAAGACCAGTGTATAACAAGTAAGCGCAGTGTACATCAAGTAAGCGCAGTGTACAATAAAGTTCAATGTATAACAAGTAAGGACAGTGTATAACAAGTAAGGACAATGTATAACAAGTAAGGACAATGTATAACAAGTAAGCACAGTGTATAACAAGTAATATTGTATAACAAGCATATTGTATACAGGTAAGCATATTGTATAACAAGTAAGTACAGTGTACAACACGTAAGGACAGTGTTTCACAAGTAAGCATAGTGTATACCAAGTAAACATATTGTATAACAAGTAAGCATATTGTATAACAACTAAGCACAGTGTACAACAACTAAGCACAGTGTATAACACGTAAGCACAGTGTAAACAGTTTTAGTTTTAACATCGTTAATTATCTACACTTAGACAGAAATTTTCCCAGTGCAACATCTTACGGGTATATGTTTTAAAACATTCGTTTTTTTCTAGACTTTGTAGACAAGTTAACATTCGTAAGGTCTGTACAATTAAAAAAATATTCCATCAGAGATACCCTTACCATAAACCACCGTTTAACTGTTTAATTATCGTAACCCTGATCTCCTTTTAACATACAAGTAGG
Organism: Cyrtodaria siliqua; assembly: GCA_037043455.1. Taxonomy (NCBI): domain Eukaryota; kingdom Metazoa; phylum Mollusca; class Bivalvia; order Adapedonta; family Hiatellidae; genus Cyrtodaria; species Cyrtodaria siliqua. The sequence goes on from JAWPHD010006430.1 coordinate 11,026, forward strand.
TTAAGAACTCATATGCGACAAATATCACATCCTGATTGATATGGTGTCTTTTTTTTTTTTACAAACTTCATAAGATCCTTGGCCTTGATCATTTTAAAAAATAGTTCTAAAAGTTATATCAAAAGAGGTTATTGATTCTTATAATTTTGTAACGCACTGCATGCTTAGTGGCTGACCCTTTTACTGTTCGCCATTACGCTTTCGTCTTTGATTTTGCGATGGTTCGACATGCAGTATTGTGGAATATATGATAACGTCTACTTAAACACTGAAACTGAAGTCAACATTTAATGTTTGTATTAAATATTGTATTGTCGTTTCCTTAACTGTTTATTCGCGTATTGCTCTGGCTTCTGACACGTCAGTGAGTACTTATTAATGCTGTCTGGTTTGTTACACGAGGCAGCTCGGCGGGGATTACCTTATTGACAATGTCCTCTTCATTTGGGTTGAGAATAGGGAAAGAGTGAGATTGGACGCCTCAAAACCACAAAAACTTGCTTAAAAATAGATATAAAAATCGAACAGGAAAAGTAGCTTTAAAGGACAACAGTCAACCACAAACACACACAGAAACAAAGAGCAACTATATGTAAAGGTGAATAAAAGGCAAGATAAGACATCACAAACACACAAGGGTTGACAATAGGGCTACCGCCTTGAACGGTCAGAGGCAAAAATGACCGCTGGGAGTTTAAATCAGGTTCTAGGGTGCAACAAATCCCATTCTTACCCAATTGTTATCCCAATAAACGGGACAGATTAAATAAACATATACCCGCCAGGTTATAATCTCTAACAAACAAGGCAGCATTAATAGGCAATATAAGTACAACACATAGATGATCATGTATATAAAATATAAACAAGAGTCCCATGAGGGCCAGTATCGTTCTGCTTGCTATATTGTGTCCATGGTGGGGAGGGCCGGCGTTGGGTGGGGGTGGGATAGAATGACTGTGTATCAGATATGGCAGTATCAAACTATTTGTTTTCACAAAGTGTCTTCAATTACCACGCTATAGGGGAGGAATGTATTTGGCTCAAGTTTGGATAGCTTTAAAACAAATCAAACTTTCGTTAATATAAACACTCAAATCTAGTTTGATATGTGACCCAGGGGCGGGGCCAAATTTGACCCCCAGTAATCGCTCTGGTCACCATTTGAACAAACTTGGGAGTACCATAAGCTGAGTATAAATACAAAATATTAAACCGTTGGCTCTTGCAATTGCAGAGAAGGAGCTTGTTTAAGTTTGTCCATATGTAAGACTATGTAAAACATGTGACCGTAGGGCCAAATTTGACTCCAGGGTCACCATTTGAACAAAATTGGTAGAGAACCATAAGCTGATGTAACTCTATGTAAAACATGTGACATGTGGCCGAATTTGTCCCCAGGGTCACCATTCAAACAAACTTGGTAGAGGACCATACGTTGAGTGTAAATACAAACTATTAAACGTTTCTCTTTTGAAGTTTTAGAGAAGAGGATTTAAAGTTTTTCCCTATATATAAATACTGAAAATGTGATCCCTTGGAAGCAATAAACACAAACAAGAGAGAGAAAAGTAGCATACTCGGTTTATTGAGTCTGTTTTCATGAGAGTTAATTAAAAGATGCAATGTCTCTCACGCCTCCTAGCACCGGTTTAAGCGATATTCTACTTTAAAGCAACACGAATGGCAACACGAATGGGCTTGATGATCCCAAAGGACCAGTAAATAATAAACTACTGATTCGTAGTCAGGGCGACTTTTACGGCCGCCACACAGTACTTACAAATGCTAGTGTGAATGTCAATAAATACTAAAAAGGTGATCCCTTGGAAGCAACAAATAAGAGAGAAAAGTAGCATACTCGGTTTTATTGAGTCTGTTTTACGACTTTTACGGCCGCCACACAGCACTTACAAATGCTAGTGTGAATGTCAATAAATACTGAAAAGGTGATCACTTGGAAGCAACAAACACAAACAAGAGAAAAAAAAAGTAGCACACTCGATTTTATTGAGTCTGTTCATGAGAGGTAACTATAAGCCTCTCACGCCTCCTGGCAACGGCTTAAGTCTATGTAAAACTGTGCCCCCGGGGGTGGGGACAAATTAGACCCTAGTGTCACCATTTGAACAAACGTTGTAGAGGAACATAAGCTGATAATGAATACACACTATTAAACCTTTAGCTCTTGTAGTTTCAGAGAAGATCTTTTTACGTTTTTCTCTATATCAGTCTATGTAAAACTGTGACTCCTGGGGCGGGGCCAAATTTAACCCCAGGGTCACCATTTGAAAAAACTTGGTAGAGGATCCATAAGTTGATAACACATAAAACATATTAAACCTTTAACTCGTGTAGTTTCAATAAGATTTTTTAATTTCTTCTCTATAACTCTATGTAAAACTGATCCAACATGGCCCCTAAGCTCCCAAAGTCATTCCCTATAACTCTATGTAAAACTGATCCAAAAGGGCCCCTAAACTCCCAAAGTCATTCCCTATAACTCTATGTAAAACTGATCCAACACTTCCCTATAACTCTATGTAAAACTGATCCAACATGGGCCCCTAAACTCCCAAGGTCATTCCCTATAACTCTATGTAAAACTGATTCAACAAAGGCCCCTAAGCTATGTAAAACTGATCCAACAAGGGCCCCTAGGACATTCCCTATAACTCTAGGTAAAACTGATCCAACAAGGGCCCCTAAGCTATATAAAACTGATCCAACAAGGCCCCTAAGCTACCAAATAAAAAAAGACAAAATGAATCCCTTGAACCAAGGTTTCTTATGAGAAATAGTTTTCAAACTCGTCCGAGCTTTCATTGATATCAACAATCTGGCCAAATATCGAATACAAAATGAAGGCGCTAGAGTGTTCACAAGGCTGAGAATGGCATTTTTTAATAATTCAAGGGGAAATAACTCTGTTGCTCCTGATCTGATATAGCTGGTTTTAGGGTTTCCTAAGCTTTCATTAATATCAACAATCTGTTAACGTTTGGTAAAGATCAAATGCAGAATGAAGGTGCCAGAGTGTTCACAAGGCTGAAAATGACATTTTCAATAATTCAAGGGCATATAACCCCGGTGTTCCTGGTCCGATATAATAGCTGGTTTTTGAATTTCTTTGAACTTTCATCAATATCAACAATCCGGCCAAGTTTGGTAAATATCAAATACAAAATGAAGGTGCTAGAGTGTTCACCAGGCATAATTTGGCATTTTTCAGCAAAACAAGGGCCATAATTATGGTGTTAATGGTCCGATTTGGCTGGTTTTCAAACTTGCCCGAGCTTTCACCAATATTAACAATCTGATAAAGTTTGGTAAAGATCGATCGTGTCTTAACGAGGCAAAATACAGTATTTTTAACTAAATAAAGGTCCATAACTCCGCTGTTATCGGTCCAATCTGGCTGTTTTTCAAACTTGTCATAAGATTTCATTAATATTAAAAATCTGGTAAAGTTTGGTAAAGATCGGATGGAAAATGAAGTCCCTATCGTCCTAACGAGGCAATCGTTTACGACGGACAACTCGCCATCCCATAGCTAAAGACAGAAGTCTAGAAAGCCACAAAGTAAATACGCAATAACTTGGCAGAAGCCAGAGCAACAAAAGAACAAGCCGTTACGGGTACGACAAGACAAGATTAAATACAAACATCAAACGCTACCGTCCTATAAGGATTTAGATATACGTCATGATAGAGTCAATAATCGTTCCAGTCATCGCACATTCAAAGAGGAAAGCAAAGTGGCAAACTGTAAATGGGTCAACCACTAAACATGCAGTGCGTCGCAAAAATGATAGGGTCATAACATCTTTTGATAAACTTTTTAACAAGTTTAATAAAGATTGTATGAAAGTGATTATGACAAAGGATTTTACGAAGTTTGTAAATCACATCACCATAGAAGTCAGGTTGTGATAATCCTTGTCGCAGAAGAGTTCTTAAATTACTTTTTATATTTTAAAAGTAGATCAGGGGTACGATAATAACATTTTGCAAAGTTTTTCGAAGTTTACGGTAAAGGTAGTGCTGCTGGAGTAACTTTTTAGTTATACAAATATTACGAATATTAAAGTCCTCAATACGACTACAAACTCTAGAGAAACGAATAAGTTGAGAAACACAGACCCCATAAGAAGTAGCCCGGGGAACATCTCCATATAAATGGGGATAATTAACAATATCAAAATTAAAATCATCTCTCTTGTCATAGAGCTTACTAATTATTTCGTCATGTTCAATAGAGAGATGTAAATCAAGAAAAGAAGCGACAGTATCAGAAATGGTAGCTTTGTTGAGTTAAAGGATTATTAACCATAGTAGAAAATAAAGGATTGTCAGTGTTCAGTATGTCATTCAAATACCGAGGTGTCATTAAAGGCTTCAATTACATCTGCTTTTGACAGACGTACACATTATTTTGATCGTTATACTGCTGGCTGGTAACCACGAATAATTCTTAATTGTTGTTATGTGTTTCTTACAATCGTTTATTCTGATAGAAATTGATGATCAACTGTAATGTTCACTGTATTTTGATACTCGAACTTTCAAATGCCATATTATACTAAAAAGTATGTCGCGAACGTAACGTTATTTAAACGATAATTACCACAACGGCGTATTTCCTTGATTTTTCCATTTAGCTGCTAGCATGGTGTTGATTGCTGAATATTCCAGAACGGTCGTGTCTTCAGGGAAGGTGAGATTGATGTGATTTGTCACCTCTATAATACTATTTGGATTGTCTGAAAACCAGGGTTTAAAATTTAATTCATATACCAAAATATAAATATTTGTTCTTAATTTCCATAACGACCAACCATGCGTGTAAATTGTATACTCATTAATTACCAGTAATATGTAACACCTCTAATACCATAGGCTTAATACTACAGATATTGGTACAGTCCATTCCTATACCATATAAATATCCTTAATACTACAGATATTGGTACAGTCTATCTATATAACATATATGACACATTGATAAATATCCTTAATACTACGGATATTGGTACAGTCCATTCCTATACCATATAAATATCCTTAATACTACAGATATTGGTACAGTCTATCTATATAACATATATGACACATTGATAAATATCATTAATACCACAGATATTGGTACAGTCTATCTCTATACCATATATGCCACATTGATAAATATCCTTTATACTACAAATATTGATCCAGTCTATCCCTATACCATATATGACATATTGATAAAAAAGGCAATCACTACAAATGAATGCAAACTATTTAGCTGGTCATATCATGCATTATTACTATTTAGTGTACTTGTTTTCCATAAATGGTAATTTAGATCTGTGATGGCAAAGTTCTCAAAATGGCCACTTCCATATCCGTTTCAAAAGAACCTTCAAATGATCGTGCTGTCTTTGTTCATCATCCGATTTTGATAATTCTTTCACCATTGTGCAAGTTTTTTCAGAACTCTCAATAATAACGAGTATAACAATACAGGAAAGTGATAGATAAAACAAAATATGTAAAACACATCAAATATACATATTACTATTTGCATGATTTGTATTGTATATTATTGAATTTTCTTACTTCCAGTAACATCATTACACACATCTTCTGAGTGACACAGTTGTCCATGAGGTGAACACACACAGTGACCATAACACGTAAGGGCGTCACAGCGTCTGACAAGTTCCATCATACCACCATATACAAGGTTGAACTTAGCGTGAATGATAGGGCTAGACAATCCAACCTTAAAGAATAACATAATGATAACAATATCAATAACTGTTGTAATATTATATGTATATGTTAGTTGTAAAAGCTTTGTTATTTTGAATTCATGTCATTTTGAGTTTATTTTTTGGTTTGAAATTATTAACTTTAAAGAATACATCTACCAAGTGGATTGTTAACGCTTTTTGTGATTAATCTAAAATGTATCCGCGGCTATGAAAACACGTTTACTTAGTGAAATCACTTAAATACACACAAGTAGCAAATTTAACATTGTCGTAGACGTTTTTGAACTTAAAATGACTAGTGTATTATTAAATATTGAAGTCACACACGGTCCTTGGCATGTGAACTAATTATTACACAAAACCACCTTACGTAGTCCTTTTTCCAATAGCAGGTTCGTTATCAGAGAGGATAAAACACCTAGGCAAATATCTTAATACTTATTGGTGGATGGGACAAGCGTGCTTTCCAACGAATTTTTGAGTGGATATATATATATTTAAAATTATTTTTTCAAAAGGAAATCTCAGATGTATATATGTTAGTAAAGTACAGAAGGGGATATTGGGTCCACCCTATAAGAAATGAAACGATCGAAAGCCGTACACTATGAGACCAGTTGCTACATATCCTATACAGTTATACATTTAACAGGAGTCGCGCTCAACGTGATTCAATTGCCTCGGAGTTTTGGCTGATTAAATTACTTGGTGCTTATGTTAGCAATTATGAATAATCGAATGCCTTGTTCTGCTGCAGCGTGGTCTCTGCCCTGCATTTGTGATACAACAAGTGCGTTGTCACAGAAAACTCAAGGAATAGCTACGGACTGAATAATGTACAAAACAATTATAAACAATACAACAGTTGTTTTATATAACATACCCCGTTGTCAGCCCAGATGCTGATGTATATATCGTAATATTTTCCTAAAGACTTTGCCTGTATCTCTTCTACTTGAACATATCCTTCCCCATGTTGGATACTACTTTCAGTATGCGTTACTTCTGCTGGTGTATCAGGCACCTGACATTGAATATAAAACAATACAAATACCCCGTCATGGATTTTTCGTTTAATAGTTAAGACGTGTTTTTATCTTTACATCTTTCTTTTGTTCCATTCATAAATGCGAAAACGACAAAAACAACAACATTATTTATAAATTTTAAGAAAACATACTATTTATAAAAAAAAAAAGAAGAGCAATGAAATCAATATAAGAATGTTCTTAAACTATCTGGTAAACTATTTGGTAAATTCGCCGATGAAGCATAGAAACTTAAGGGCTATTGGTCAGCCATCTTTGAAAAGAAAATCAAAAATGGATGGGGTATGGTTAATTGAAATTTTCATCCAAATGCATATTATAGGCATGAACAATGTCAATGATATAATAGATGACAGTAATTCAACACTATTGATGTAAACATAATATCAGAAACAATGTTTATTTTTACAAAAATAGTGCCCTTTATATTCGAAAAGTTTACTACAATTTTACTCGAAGATGTTTTGTTTTTTATGTTAAATAAATTTGTCCATAGCATTGTCCATTTATCTAAAAATAGCACATGAGACATAATTTCTAAAATCATCCAAAATTCGAAGTACACCATTGTTAAATATGAAGATTTTCTTTATATGCCATGTGCCTTCAACACACATACATGATACACATGAAAAGCATGCACGAGTATTCTAAATTGAAACATGCGGTATGGTGAAACATTTGGATAAACAGGTCATTTGATCGTATTCATATGCTATTATTTAGTTTGAGCTGTTTTTATTCGAATATAGTAATAAATTACTCTTGTTTTGCCATGTTTCTATTCACAACAGTCACTCAGTTGTGTTTAATGCATCCAAAATATAGTTGCCATTTATAATAGTTTGACATTTAAAACCCGTTAGTGCCACCATACTATAGCATTATATTATTTTGAAAATACATGCCATTGAAAGAATAGCTTGTTTTTTTTTACAATGACTGACTTTGAAATTTGGATGATGTCGTATTTAATTTAAAAATGATTTCTCGTGTGCCATTTTTAGATCAATGGACAATTTTATGGACAAACATATTTAACATAAAAAACAAAACATCTTCGAGTAAAATTGTACTAAACTTTTCGAATATAAAGGGCACTATTTCTGCCAAATAAATAATGTTTCTGATATTATGTTCACATCAATAGTATTGAATTACTGTCATCTATTATATCATTGACATTGTTCATGCCTATAATATGCATTTGGATGAAAATGTCAATTAACCATACCCCATCCACTTTGAATGTTCTTTTCAAAGATGGCTGACCAATAGTCCTTAAATGTGATGACTATTCTCTCTCTCTCTTATATATAACTTTACGTCGTTCAGTATAAATACATTCATACAATTATTATCGAATACATTCATACATTTATAAACGAATTATCGAGTATCCTATACTTTTACAGACTATCCTATAGTTTTAACCTTGTTCAGATCATTTCCCATGTATGTGCTTCCGATATTTATCATGTACTTTGTGATCCCGGAATGCTCGTCCTCAAAACCTAGCCATGCCAGTCGGATATTGCCAACAATCGTATACGTCATCCAGGAGTCTGGTTTTCGGTTTAAGACAGACGCGTGATCCGTGTCTATTGCAAACATGCCTAAAATGATTTCGAAATAAAAACAACTAAGCACTGAATTGTTCCATTTGCATGACGTCATATAGTGTGTAAACCTCTCAACATAAAATAACTATCCCTTAGTATAATACTTTGTAAGCAATGAACTGTTTGTGGAAAATCACTGAACGTTTAAATCTAGTTTTTAAAACTAATTACGTATTCATTGTGATTGAATCTTATTTAAAAAATCCGATAAATCATCCCAAATGAATGCTATTCGTCTGTATTTCTAATGACGATATTCATTTAGGTGAAAGCGAAAAGGATCAAGCGTGGGCCTGCTGTGTTTATACATCTTAATAAACTACTATGTGATCACTTTGACAATATTATTATTATTTGGATTCTTGATATGGGACACGTACATTCAAAATAGCTGCCTTGAATGATATACTTTCAAGTCATGTCATGTTCCTTGTCAAGAATCAAAATTAGGAGTCGTACTGCATTTGTTTTTTTATTTAATTATTTTTACTTCAAAGAAACAACATCGAACACATTTTCTTTTGAATTTAGCTAACGTATCCCTATTTCATTTGGCTATCGGCGTCCCTAAAAGTTAGCGTATATGAAAATTATCGCCAAAATTATCGCGTTTTTATAAATATCTAAATTCCATATTCATACGAATGTTGGTGTTTATATATAATTATAAGAGCTGTCGGAGAACAGCGCAGCTCGACTATTCGATTTTTCAGAGAATAATAAATTATATAGCCAGTATATAAACATCAGAAAACAAGGCTAAAACAATGTGGGTTGGGGTTGGTGGGCGGGTAAAGAAATTGGGGTCGATGTAAAACTCGAACAATCACTGAAGGTGATAAATGATAAATAACCCCGCAAACAATTCGTTAGCAAAAATGAGATATAGGGTCCTATAGAAACCACAGCGTTCGAATGCAATGGCATCGTAGGTCCGCACTGTACTGCAAACAAGGACTTGAAAATACAATGAAAGAGACAAAAAACAACAGCAAGGGTGGTGAAGACAGGTTTACCGATTTCGAACGGTCAGTAGGCAATGAGGCCTTGAATCGATTTTATATACGCACAATCCTCAATGGCAATAATGTGCATGACATTGAGTGAGCAGTACCAAACGTTTCAATTCAATATATTCAAAACTGTAAAAGAAGTTCACTCCACAAGATTGCATATATTCAATATAGGAATTTTGACTAAGTACAAGGGCAATAACTCTGCATGGAATTGACCGAGATGAACTGAAATGGTGTCACGCACATCTACACTTCATGTTGATCATATATACAAAGTTTCACTTGACTATCGGGAAAACTGTAGAAGTAGTTCGCTCCACAATATTGCATAAACTGAATATAGCAATTCTGAATAAGTGCAAGGGCAATAAATCTGCATGAAATTAACCGAGTCAAACTCAAATTGTGTTCATCATGTATATTAAGTTTCAAATCAATATCTGGAAAACTGTAGAAGTAGTTTGCTCCAAAAGATTCAACAGACCGACCGACCGACCGACCGACCGCGGGGGTATAATTATTGTTAGAATTTCAAATGATAGTAAAATTTGAAAGCAGGGTGTAAAGATGGGATGGACAATTGTTTTTTTCTACAAAAAACGGGCTTTTGGTGGTATTGTGGGGGGGGGGGGGGGGGGGCAAGGGGTGGGTGGGGCGGGTTCGGGGGCGGGGGACGGCCGGGGGCATAATATATCTACATGTGTAAGAACTGACTAAAACAACACAGAAATGTGTAAAACAATATATATATATAAAATCTGATTTTGAGTTGTGGTGGTGATGGTGGTGGTGATGTGTGGAGGGGGAGGGGGAGTGCGGGGGCGGAGGGGCAACATAGTCATATGTAAGAATTGACCAAAACAACACAATGGGGGACGCAACATAGTCATGTGTAAGATTTGACCAAACCAACACAGAAATATATATAAAAAAAATCTGGTTTCAGGTTGGGGATGGTGAGGGAGGGGGGATGAGGGAGCCCATGCCCCAATACGGGTGAAGTATGAATATAGAGTATGATAATGGACTTTTGGAAACGGCCGAGCACGACACATACGAAATATTGCAGTCTCGGTTTGATTGAGACTGTTCATGAGTGGTAGTGAAATATGCTAGCTACCGCTCACGCCCTCTATCCCCGGGTTGAGCAGAACTCAATATTCATAAAATCAACAGCACACAATTTTAACCATCCCGAAGATGGCATGCATATGGCGGTGGACATGGAGTTATCCTTCTTTAACGTATTCCCCATGTCGTACGGCGTATGGTCCCAGTATCTAATAAAATGAAATGCCCCGAAGAGCGAAATAAACATAATGGAATTTAGTTGGGAGCAGCGGTTATGAAGCCTGCGTATAAAAAGCAGACAACATATCCTATGAGTGGTTAAACAATACCCAGAGCCTTTTATCGGCCGGAGTAGTGGAACCACCGAATCAAAAATTAAGTAAGAAAACAAAAGAAATTGAAAATGTACCACCGATAACTAACTATAAGTATCGGGCTCATGAATAAAATGCTATAAGAAATGTGGATGACATAAAGAAAACTATTTCAAGAGATATAGATATATACAACAGCTTACACGCAAACCTTGATCTGCCTTTATTGCACATTTTATGACCCATCACAATTTCGGTTCCAAGGGAGCCCAGAATTTGTAGACGACAAAATTACTTATGCAACACTTTACATACTATAAGAAAACCAATTCCAAAATTTAGTTGAGCCAGGACAAGAAATGTAAGAGATATAAAACACAGCTTACACGCAACATTTGATGTGAAATGAGACAACTTTTAAGGGCTATCAAACGTTGGGTTCCAAGGGAGCCCAGGGTTATAGAAACCAAAACTACTTAAGCAGCCCTTAAGATAATGCTATAAGGAACCTCAAGGCCAAATTTGGTTGTACTAGGATAAGAAATGTAAGAGATTTAGACTTGTGAACACAGCTTACACACACAATTTGATGTGAAATGGGACACATTTTAAGGGTTCCATGGGAGCCCATGGGATACAGGAACCAAAATTACTTATGCAGCCCTTAAGATAATGCTACAAGGAACCCCTTGCCAAATTTGGTTGTGCTAGGATAAGAAATGTAAGAGACATAGACTTGTAAACACAGCTTACACGCAAACCTTGATGTGGGACGCCGATGCCAACGCAACGCTGACGCCGACGCCGGGGCGAGTACATAAGCTCTCTTATTCTTCGAATAGTCTAGCTAAATGTGAAACAATCAGACATGCAACACCAATTCTGTTTATCCTTTTACCACTTTTTATTTAGATATACATTTTCGTATAAAACACGCTTTCTCACTAACTTTAAACATTCACGCAATTATCGGTGGCGATATTTTCGCACCTCCGTTGATCAAACAATTACCGCGGCTTTGAGTCGTCACACAAACAATGACCGGGTTATTGTCTTGATTTAGGTAGAAAATTTATTGGTTGGTACCCGAAAATGCGTTCGGAATTCTGAAAAGCAGGGGACCGGATAACTTTCATGGTTTCACGTATATACATAAAGAAGTGGAACAAAGAGCGGACACAGATCGTTCGGTTTAGGAAGATCCGGATTAGCGAGAGTTCGGATAAGCGAGAGTTTACTGTATATCGATATGAACAAACTAGATACATGCTGGGAAAGTGCTGGTACGGGGACTGAGGATGAGGTTGATTATTGCCGTCGGAATAGGTATAACCTGCGTAAAAATGTAGACTCAAGGATTGACTGGATGAAGAGCGGGTTGATAATTGAGATGAGCAGAGGTATGCACTCGGTACTTATGAACACTATGATCTACACCGACAGTTGTAAAACATGAGTTAATGGAATTGTTGGAGGAGGTATATTGATGACTGAGATGAGCAAAAACATAAAAAACTAATTGCAAAACAAAAATTGTGTTGTGTCAGTATGAATGATGTGCCAATAAATAAAGGTAAAATACAGAAACATATTAAACATAATTTGGACACCACTGCAAGCGCCCTCGTCATAATCATCCCAAAACATATTCAAGGCGCACAGCACATGCACTAACACCTTTAGTTTTCCACCATGTTTTCGGGTATGAGGTGGATTGATATAATTAAGGTGTAAGAATAAACAAACCTAACAACACAGAAACATGTACATATACGAAACTAGGTCGGACTATAAAAGTCCATACTTCTTTGAGTATCCATCTAGATAATGCTATAAAGAATCCCATGCCATTATATAAGACAAATCATTTAAGAGAAATATCCATACAACAGCCTAACAGCTATTTATGGGCACATTCTGGTTTCCATTATAGCCAGGGAATATAGAAACCAAAATTAACTATGCAGACCTTAAGACAATACAATATGGCAAATAATGTCAAGATTCGATTTAGCTTGGTAAAACTAATGTAAAGCATCAAGATCTGTAAACACAGCTTAAACGCAAAACCCACCGTGAAAAGGGATTACATAAGCTCTCTTACTCCTCTTACTCCCCGAGTAGTCAAACTAAAAACTAATGGAATAACTTCGAAATCTAATTTAATTTAATTTACATTTACCTGGGGTTGGATGACTGCCGTCAACAAGTATTCCACGTACAACAGATTGTGTACAAAGTTTGGCGCCGTTACAACTGACAAGAGTGATGTCATAACGACTCCCATCGTGAAGATCAAGCCCAGTAAATGTATAATCTCGAACAATTCCTTCTACCTGAAAAATGCAGTAGCACTATACTGGATAATATAAACACAGTACAATATAGAGTATGTTCGAACACAAAAACACACACTGCTTCAGCACACACTTTACAACTATATAGTACCGTTCCAAGGCGGTATTATCAACCCTTTTATGCTTGTGATGTCATATTTTGCATTTTTATTCATCTTTGTAGTTGTTTGTTTCTGTGCATGTTTGTGGTTGACTGTGGTCCTTGAATGCTACATGTCCTTGTTCTACTTTTATATCTACTCTTACATGTATAATTACATCCGGCATATATGTACAGGTATACACCCATATACATCTGGCATATATGTACAGGTGTACACCCATATACAGCTGTATTTGTTTTGATGAGTATTCAGCATAGTGTTCCTTTTGTATTTTATACAATACGCTGTGTTTACTATAAATCTATGAAGAATATGTATTATTTAGAAATATGTTAGGCTAAAAGTTATGAAATTTTAAATTTATACTATATTACGTGTTCCGAGCATTATCTTTCATACCCCATCCAACCCCCTTCTCCAAGAAGCGAAAACCGGGTTGCTGTGGTATGAAATAAAACCTTAATTGTTGGCTTAACAATTTTGTGTATATATAGTAAAATTAAAACAATTGATAGGCAATTTTAAACAGGTTATTTTATTTTTTCAGTAAAAAATGTTATTAAACGTGTGTTGTTGTCGAAAAATCCATTATAAAATCCTGCTAATATAAGCTTCCCATCGCTTAATGGAATTAAGGCGGCACCACGTAATGGGATCAGACATTTGGCTTTTAAAAATATTTGCTGTTTGTAATTGTTATTGATACGTTGCTGATGCTACATTCCAGATCAATATTGCACTTCAAAATTTGACGTGCAAGATACCGCGAATATTAATGCCTTGCTAAACTTCAGCGTACATAAAATAAAACGTTGGTTATTTTATTGGAAAGTTTGTTTAAAACACATACTATGTGTTGTTAATTCATTGTATTGTACATTAGAGAATAGTATGTTGTTTTATAAAATGAACCCTCCTACAGAATATTGCCTTCAATAATTATAAAAATAAATACGTGAAATTCAAATTCAACTCGAATGACAAAGTATTGACACATCACAGTGTGAAATATTCTTCTTAAGATTATATGTTACATGATATGATAGGCTTAATAGAAATTCACATAAAGCTATTGAATAAGCAAAAGAAAAACAATAATAACAAACATATTGTAACGTTACCTTTGTTGACGACAGGTTGAAGTCACCACCCATGTGAGAGGAAATAGACAAATACTGATGGTCTATGAAAGACTGTTGGTCTTCTACATTCCAGCTTACTTTCAATACAGTATTCAGAATCGAAGAATTAGGTACTATGCTTCCTAGCTGTACGTGAGCCAGGGGAGATTTGAATATTGGGGGCGTTTCGTCGACCACAATACCATTTGAAGTTGATTCAGAATACATACCTGCAAGTTAAAAACAGTGTTATGCATTTTTACTCATATTTCTTATATACAATAATGTATATACAAATCATTGAATGATTAGAATCCTATAAGGATAATTAAAACTGACTAGCGTTTGTTTAGTGCTGTATGGCGGCTGTAAAAAGTCGCCCGACTGCAAGTTAGTAGTGTTATTACTTACTGGTCCTTTGGGATCATCAAACCCAATATGTGTGGCTTTAAAGTAGAATACCGCTTAAGCCGTTTCTAGGGGACATGAAAGGTGTCGCACTTTGTATTAATCACATGAACAGACTCAATAAAATCGATTCTGCTGCTTTCTGTCTTGTTTGTGTTTTTGCTTCCAAGGAATCCCCTTTACAGTATTTATTGATATTGCTACAATTTTTAAATGTAACGAGAAAGGAAGCAAAACCAGCAACACAAAAATATAATTAACAAATTTATTTACACAAAATATTCACTTACAGAATACACAAATACTGTTTTTCATTAATATGCAATTTTTTAATTAAATCCAAATAAAATTATCCAATGTTCCTTTAATCCAAAACGGTAAGTGTCTCTTTAATCCAAAAAAGTAAGTGTCTCTTTAATCCAAATGTTAATTGTCCTTTCAGTCCTAATTAATTTTTAAATTAAATATATTTCTGGTTTAGTCCAAATATCCAATTTCACTGTTATTATGAATGAGCACAATATGTATTAAATCCTCTCACAATTATATTTTCTAAAAGCATCCAAATCTAAATTAACTTTAATGAAGTACACTGAAACTGATCCCTTGAGCTGCTCCCAGAGGCCGTTTATATACTGGCATACACTGTTCCAAAAGCTTCCCCACTAAAACCATCATCATTAATGAATTTGAATAAATAATTTGCATACATGGGTTAATATGTTTACATCTATTCTAATTTTAGCTGTTCGTCAAGGTCAAAATCAATAATAAATATACAGCTGATCTTATCATATGTTTTCAACATCTATATGATAACAATATGGAAAGCAACATACAAATAAATACGAACTATATACAACATTGTCACAGCAAGGGTACCAACAATATTGATATCCAGTATTTATTATCATTCACACTAGCGTTTGTTAATGATGTATATGCCCCGACTACAAATCAGTAGTGTTATTACTTACTGGTCCTTTGGGATCATCCAGCCCAATTTTGTTGGCTTTAAAGTAGAATATCGCTTAAGCCGGTGCTAGGAAGCGTGAGAGGTGTTGCATTTTACATTACCGTTCATGAACAGATTCAATAAAACCGAGTCTGCTACTTTTATCTTTTGTTTGTGTTTCACTTTCCAGTATTTATTATTATTCATACAAGCGTTTGTTTAGTGATGTGTGGCGGCCGTAAATAGTTGCCCCGACTACAAATCAGTAGTGTAATTACTTACTGGTCCTTTGGGATCATCAATTCCTATCTTTGCGGCTTTAAAGTAGAATATCGCTTAAGCCGGTGCTAGTAGGCGTGGGAGGTGTTGCACTCTACATTACTCTAATGAACAGATTCAATAAAACCGAGTCTGCTAATTGTATCTTTTGTTAGTGTTTGTGTCTTTCAAGGGATCCACTTTTCAGTATTTAATAATATAGATCGTTTTTGCTGCATGGATACGATGTGCATACAGTTTCAAGATTTTAGATGCAAAGTATATACATTACAGCGTGGAAGGTGTCTTTACAATTGGGTGACTGTGACATACTAAATTAACAGGAGTCATTGCTTTACCATGATTTCTGTAACGTGTTAAATTTCTCCGGCAATGTTTTGCTTCATAATATGTTTATGTTTATTTAAATCGAAATCAATACACAACAAACGATATTTACAATTCACACATTGTAATAATTGTGAAAAGCGAGAATAAGATTTTATTTGATGTAGAAAACTTTGAACTAAATTAAGGTACATTAATCCACCGGTAAATGTATTTTATCAATTATCTGGCAATAGTTGTACAACTATACAATTCATATTTACCTCATTTCCCCGTACAGTCAGGCAGTGGTAAAAGTAGTATCTACGTCATGCACATAATACTTATTTTTTTACATACAATTTACTAGCGGTTTTAAATGTATTTTTCTCTCCAGAAATGTTCATATTATGTTTAAGTGTTAAATTTGTTAATTGATAATACTATAAAAAGGGTGACCATTCATCTTCAAGCTTGTAGATATAATACACGTTTCAATGGGAAAGGGTTACTCATGTTTGGGTCATTGTCAGGTTAATGTGACCCTGATGAGCTAATAATCCTGACAGAAATAGCGATAATTCTCTCATTAAGTGTAATACATTGAAAACGACCCCGGGGCCGATGCTGGGTCAGATGGTTGTATCGGTCTGTTCAAGCTCAACAAGTATATTTATGGTTATATGATTAGGATTGTAAGTTTCCAAGTTATTACCCAGGGTTTATATCTTCAGGGGTGGGGATAGACCCCGGGGTCGCTGCGGGTTGGATGGTTATATTCGTCTGTTCATGCTTAGTAAGAGTCTATAACTGTGGTTTCTGAGAAGAAAATATTTAAGTTTTCCGTAATGTAAGTCTAAACCAAACATGTGACCCCATGGTCTCGATTTGAACAAACTTACCAAAGACAAGAAGCAGTCCGAGGGACGGCCATAGTCCTCTACCGGGTCTTGTGCAAAATTAACAATTCAGAAGCTGCACTGCTATCAAAGGTTACTGTCTTGTCAACACAATAATTGCACAAATGTCAAACTGCTGTCAAAGGTTACTGTGTTTCGTCAACACACTAATTGCAAAAGTTTCAAAGAAATAAAGTTGTTATTAGCCAGTTTGTTAATTCTGAAGTTATTGAAGAAACAGTTATCTTTGAATGTACCCATATGAAAGGTTGAATGTAGCCATGTGAATGATCATACAAGGAATGTTGAATACCTTACCATGTTAAGCTGCAAAATATGTGTTCCTGTGTTCTGAAGGTATCGTGACATTGACCTTTGAGTTACGGACCTGGGTATTGTGCGCGACACGCCATCTCATTATGGTGAACATTTGTGCTGAGTTATTGCAAAATCCCACGATGCATGATAAAGTTACAGCCCGGACAAGCCTATTTCTGACCTTTAACATCCAAGTGTGACCTTGACCTTTGAGCTACGGACCTGGGTCTTGCGCGCGACTTGCCATGTTATTATGGTGAACATTTGTGCCAAGTTATTTCAAAATCCCACGATGCATGACAAAGTTACAGCCCGGACAAGCCTATTTCTGACTTTTAACCTCCAAATGTTACCTTGACCTTTGAGCTACGGACCTGGATCTTGCGCGCGACACGCCATCTGATTATGGTGAACATTTGTGCCAAGTTATTTCAAAATCCCACGATGCATGACAAAGTTACAGTCCGGACAAAAAGATGACAGCCGGACGGACGGACGGATGGACGGGGGTGTGGGAGCAAACCTAAAGTCCCCTCCGGTCCGGACGTTAGGGGATTAATAAGCTTATTGCACTCATTCCAGAAACGTTTGCTAGGAAAATGCTACATTTTTTGCAAGGTTTAAACCCCCAGCGGCCTTTTTTGCCACTGACCATTGTCAACCATTTTTGTGTTTATGACGTCATATGACTTTATTCCTTATTAACATTGCCGTTCATGATTGTCGTTTTGATTGTTTTTGTGTTAACTATGTTCTGTGAAAGCTGCATTTTCTGTTCGACTTTATATGTATTTTCAATAGAGTAATCTAGCTCGTTTAAGAGGAGATTTTTTAATAATTTTTTAATGATATATTTTTATAACTCAAATGTCAAATGTCAAACTGTTATTCGAGGCAGGGTCAAATATGACCCAAGGGTCACCATTGAACAAACTTAATAGAGGTACAGAATATTATGCTACATAAATTTTATGAGAGCTCCATGCCTTGTTATTTTGCAGAGCAGATGATTGATTAGGTGTTTCCCTACATAGTCTATGTAAAACTATAATACCGGGATGGGGCCAAATTTGACCCCGGTGTCACTATTTAATTAAACTTGATAGAGGAGCCAAATTTGACCCCGGTGTCACTATTTAATTAAACTTGATAGAGGACCATATGCTTGTGCTACCTGCAAACTATTAAACATCTAGCTCTGGTAGTTTTAGAGTATATTGTGTTTTACGGATGTCCCTATATAACTCTATGTAAAACTGTGACCACCGGGTCACCATCTGAACAAACATGGTAAAGGACCATCTGAGCTCTGTCACTTTTGGCTTCAGAGAAGAATATTTTTCAAGATTTTCCCTATAAAAATCTATGCAAACTTTGGACCCCCGGGGCGCACCCAATTTTGAACGCGGAGACTTCTTTCAAACGAATTTGATAGTCTAGGGTTTGGCAATTGTTAATAAAGAAAACATGTCAAAATCTGTTCAGCAATTCTTGAGGAAAAATATTGTTTAATGTTTCGACTTTGTTTTTTGGTAATGGCGGCAGCCTCGGGTGTCGCTTTGACCTGTTTTTAGCAAATATGAAAAGCACTGACCTAAGAATCATCCGTGTGAAGTCTGGTCATTGACCTAACCGTTTCCGAGAAGAAGTCGTCTGAAGCAAAAGTTAGCAACGGACGACGGAAGGTCGATGGACGGACACGAACGGTCGACGGACGACACACGAAGAGTGAGGAACTCATCTCTGAACTTTCTGCTCAGGTGAGATAAAACGTCCATACAAATATGGTCTGCGTTGCTAATAAATGCACTGGATACTCCCCGTATAACAATTTCCACCACTAAAACTGCAACTGCTTTAAATAATGAACGTTGTCATAAACCTGTATAGGTATATACTTAACTAGAACTTGGTTTTACCACCAAGCGGCCCTTTTGCACTGACCGTACCCTATTGTCAATCTTTTATGTTTGTGGTCGCATACCTTGATTTTTTTTATCCATGATAGTAATTTATATTTGTTTTGAATGCTTGTTTCTGGTCGACTGAGTTCTGTGAGTGAGTATATTCCTTTATATATATCAGATTGTAATGCATCATGTTCACCAAAATGATATTTTTGTGTTATCAAGATCACTTTTAGCAGTTTGACATGGTTGTTTGAATATATACGGTAACACTTCTAATCTACATATACACCTGTCAACAGCAAAAGTCACGTTAAACTCTAACATTTTCAGTAGTGTCCCCTACATTATAATGGTTAAAACGTACATACATACCTGCTTTGTTATACGCTCTTACAGTGGTATATATTCGAACACCAACCGGCAACGTTTTTGCAGACAATAATGAAAGATCTAGAATAAACGCCTCTTCCGAAGTATGAACATCTGTTGTCGCTAATAGATCGTCCATTCCCGTTGTCGTACCAACCCTCCACACATAGTGGGATATATCTGATTGGGGGTCAGAAAACCCATACCATTTTGCACCAATGTAAATCCTAAAATATGATAAACAAATAGCATTGTCTTGTGACATGACCATGGACATGTATATATACCATGCCATGACCACCATGCTAACATTGAATTAAACTGAATTATTTACAAATATATGGAACTAAAGCAAAAATGAGAAAAATGGTCCTATAAGATTGCGATACAACATTTTGATATTTAAATATCATACAGCGAAAAAAATATGATCAACAAATCGTTTGTTGTGAAGTTCGCTTTTTTTATAACATATATACTTTGATTTGAGTTCCTTGTCGTCTGCTTGTTTACCTCGTATATATTATCATTGATTTTAACATAGGCCAATATATATTTATTGTGTAACTCAGATGTGGTAATACTCATGTTTGATATTGTCACTAATATATGCGTGTGCGTGCGTGCGTGGGTGCGAGCGTGTGCGTGCGCGTTTGCGTTTGTAATACGTACTCTACTACTTAGACGTCTACTTCTAATGTATAAAGTGCAATTACCAAGCTATCGTATCAATACAAAGCAATTGCAATAACTGTTTGATTTGAGTGTTGATAATTTAAAACATATCCGTACAGCGGTATACCTCGATGCTTGATATTGAATATCCACGCCCTCAGTTCCATCAAGTACCCGTCCTGGTAGAGGAGGACTTGAGTCTACAAGTACACCATCTGACGTCACTGATGTACACATGTCGACGGTATTACAGGCAGTAACTGTCACATAGTATGTCATTCCTTCTGAGAGGTGAAGCATATCTAATTTGATATCTGCAATTTATAAATAAAAAATATAAATACAGCAGCTATGGTCAAGTAGTATGACATTTTTTCTACATATACATAAATATAGTGTAACATATGCTTTCTCTGGATAGGGTATATGATAGTCAATATTTTAGAGAACAATATTTCATAATTATTTTAGTTTGAAGGACTTTTCGTGGTGGTCTAGGGGTCCTACTTAAAACTGACAAATAATGCTGTTTTCTATTTTAAATCTCCAAAACTAATGAATCTAACATGAATCCGTATTTACAAGGAAATTTATTTTGTAATATATGTCATCCTAGGTTACGCACTAGGGTTAATGCAGGCATTTAGTCCCGATTTCATTCAACATCTGAGTTCATTTCAAATGTTACACCTGAACAAAAGATCACATGTTGATTGCCATATCATTATTATCATAATTTGGAACATTTTAACATTTAGAACAAGCCTGATGTACCCAATTTCTGTAAACATTACACATTTACACTTATAGTGTTGTTAACAATTTAAAAGCTCACATTTGAACGTGTTTTAGTTATCTCAATTCTAGTTATGTCCGTTTTATAACGGAATCAAATGCAGTTTATTTGTTATGATAGATATCACAATTTCAACATATGATTTGGAACAATACAAATATAGTAGAATGTTCCCTATTTAAATATAGATATAAAAATCGAAAAGGAAAAGCAGCATCCAAGGACGACAGTCAACCACAAACACACACAGAAACAAAGAACAAATTTAAAGATGAATAAAATGCCAAATAAGACATCACAAACACAAAAGGGTTGACAATAGGGCTACCGCCTTGGAACGGTCAGTGGCAAAAAAGGCCGCCAGGTTCTAGGGTGCACCAAACCTTACACCTACCCTACTGACAACACAATAAAATGGGACAGTGTAAATAAAGAAATCCCCGCCATGAAGCCTTACCATTGGTAATTCCTACAGGTTGGATTGCAAGTACATCCTGACAATTTTCACAGGAGCCTGCACTGACGTAATACTCTTTAATTATTCCGTGTTGTTCATTAAAATCCGTCCAATGTACCTCCAGTATTGAATTACTTGTAATATAGTCGACATCATGATTCTGTTCCTCGATGGTTCGTGGACCGTCGTACACATGACCCTTCTCTGGTGGTGAAGCGTCAACAATAACAGCCCAGGACACAGCTGTTGTGTATAAACCTGCGTTATTAAAAGCCTGAAACGAAATATACATGTGTGCAGTTGACATTAGGGATACATAGCTAATACAATATAAACACATCCAGGTTAAAATCACCCTATTTATAAAAGCAAGTTTATAATGATTGCAATGAGTTATTAATTTAAATGCTCAGTAGTTTAACCTTTTTTCAATTTGATCTCACAGTGATAAATACGAACCCGAACGGAAACAAAATAGGCATGCCCCTCTATCAAATCAAGTTGGCTGTTACTGTCAGATTCTGCACATTCCATGACTGTGTGAGTGTAGTTCATGGCATCCTCGTAACCGGGATGTGTTCCAACAGACCATGTGTAGAAAGAGATTCCACTTTCAATATCCACAAAAACACCTTCCCAACTAAAAGTACAAACATAAAAATGTCTTTAATGAATGATGGATTTTTGTTATGGATGTTTTGCATTTCATTCTATCCCATTAACTATTCTCAGTGTGGAAAGGCAAAATCACACAACTTTATTTACATACTGTTTGTCAGTTAGCCGTTACAGGTAGACCATGCGGAAAAGAAACTGAATTCACGATAAGGCAACTTATATATTTGTTGATATGTTTTAACTCGACATATCTCGGCAAATTGCCATTTCATCTATTTTCACCGTTTAGGAAGGTTCTTGTTGAAATATATCTACCAACATATTTTTTCAGTAGGATATTTGGACACATAAGTTAAGTAAACATAATACCTACCAGGCAGACACGGATGTTGTATGGGTTATATGTCTCTGGTCCAGTTTAATCTGACGTCTTGTAACAGCAGGTGGTGAATTGTCCACTTTTATTGCGGATGATACGCTGTCTGATAACTGGCTTGTAAAATCTCGAGCTAAACAAAAATATGTTATAGTGAAAATTCAGTGCTTAAACAGAGAAAAAAAGCTTTTACAAGGTAGTAAATATAAACCAAAAGTAGTAAATAAATACAAACCAAATATGATGACAAGGCTATGGCATTCTTCATATAAAACACAAAAAGCAGGGTTTAAGCTGCCTTTTAAAGCTTAAGTGTGTTTGAACGTGTCATTTCGTCTATTTTGTAAAACCGTTTGTTCTCATCATTACGTGGTCCGAGTATTAACGTTCATACCCCATCTAACCCCTTCTCCAAGAAGCGGAGACGGGGTTGGCTTGGGTATGAAATAAAACCTTAATTTCGGCTGAAAAAGTTTGCATATTGTAAAATTAAAACATTTAATCGGTAATTTTAAACAGGTTATCGCATTTTGTCATTAAAAATGTTTTTGAAACGTGTTTAAAGTCGAAATATCCGTTATAAAATCCTGCTAATATAAGCTTTTCCATTGCTTAATGGAATTAAGGCGGGACCATGTAATGGTAAACATCAAAGAGCAAACGAAACCACATCAATATTTCTTCATCATTTTACAAATCTTTGATATTTAGCATATTGACATCGATGATCATGAAGTTTTCTAAGCACAACAACAACAAAATACATATGACGTACGTAAAAAAGCAACACGGCATTACCTCTCACGGTTGCAAAATAGGAATGGCCATTTTGAAGCATCAAGTCATGGAATGTGTGATGGTTAGTTAGACCCACATCTGTAAAATCCACAATGTCAACGCCCCCGTGAGATGATCCTGTAAATAAATATTTCTATATTCATATGCTTATTTAAAACATCAACCTTATAACTTAGGTAGCTTTAAATTAGCTATGGCTTTTCACATATTCATCTTCCTATATAGTATCCATCTTCAAAGTATGTTATAAAATCTTCATCTGGAAACAAACACGAAACAATCAGTCACAACATGGTAAAACAAATATATACAACTGATAGGAAGGCAAATAAACGGAATTAGTACACAGTTGAACTAGATACTTACCAAGTGTATTTTTTAAAGAAATCATTATATTGAGCATAATAGTTATGGCGGCTATAGCTATAATCTAGCGACTGACACGTGCATCCATATAATCAGAGGATGTACATGTAAATTGTCACAGGATGGACATGAGAGGCTGCGATTGACTCAACAAAGATGATGTGATGCATTTAAATATGTTTAATGAAACTTTCCATCTCAAGCAAAACTATCAGACAAAACGAATACTGTGAATTTCCACCCACAAGCTGTACGACTGGTAATCTTATAAGAAACATACCGGTTCAAACTAGATTTTATACACGTTCCTCACATTAGCCTGTATAAGTGGTGATATACTATCACTTACCCCAAGTATATAGCGTGTCCTCATTTTACGTGGGCTGTTTGTTGCGAGATATGCATATTGCAGAAAACATCGTAGGTAATAAGGTATGGATACATAGTCGGATATATTAATTTGACCAATGGATGGTCAGTGGTACTATGAACAAGTGTAAAAGGGACGGAATGTGTCCGTCTAAATATATGTCACAATTACCTAAAGCCACCATGTAGCTGTCTATTCCACTTGCATGAACACTAGAACCTTCTTCTTCAATATCGATAAACGATTTCCAGTTGACCGACATATCTGTTGTTGATGTCTTCATGTAAAATAAATCATATGATACTTGTATACAAATGAGTGCACCTGGTAAAGCACAGGCATGAATAAATATGTTAGTGTGTGCCACAGAAAAAAACAGAAAGAAACATCTTAAAAAGACACACTTTCCATAGTAAATCATCTGTTACGATAAACATAAACATGTAAATGTTAACCTGATATTTATCGCCAAAGTTACTTCCTATCCAGACGGGCTGTGGTATGGGTGGTGTTAAATCTACTGTTATACCATCCGAGCAAACGCTGATGTCTTCCAGTTCTTGCGTCCACTTTTCAAACACATTTTCCGTCGCATTGGCATGTATGCAAACAATGTATCGATGACCATGAACAAGCTCACCGCTTTCAAAGAAAGCATTCATGAACTCAGAATCTATAATTAAATTGGTAAAATTTATGTTGAAATTGATGGAATACAATACACAGCATAAAGTATTCAGGGGACGCAAATGCAGACGTAGATGACGACGACCAAGTGCTGACAATACCGCGTCAATTTTCGTCAAAGACGAGCTAAACTCACACGGAAAACGAGCGTTAATAAGCGCATTCATAAGTGTGCATTTTATTTGTATTTTGATTGACACTCTTCTTTAAAGGAAATGAAGAGAAGCAAAGAATATTCTCACAGAAATAACACGAACTAACACTGAACTAACATAAACATAGTGATGACATGAACATCGATTAATACAATTGGAGTGATAATATTAACACAGAAATAAATTGAACACAGTGGTGAAATTAACACAGAACTAATAGAAACACGGTGAAATTATGAACACAGAATGATATATACACATAACTAATAGAAACACGATTTACAGAAACACATGTAAATCAAACCTGTTATCCCACATTTTATCGCGTCTGGGTGAGCGCATGGGTCATAAACAGTCAGGATGTCAGATTTGTAGAATACTGATGGGTCGTTTCCATGGAGACCAAGCACTGCCCAACTGTATGTTTTATATCTGTAATCAGAAGTAACAATTTATACTTAAGCCATGGTATCTTTCAACTGAAATGCTCGGACATTACGAGAAAAGAAGTCCTTAGGAAAAGTTACATACACAATGAGAGAGTATTGCAGAAGACAATGTTTCATTGAGTAAATTTATAAGAAAAACTGCAAAACAATGATCACCTACTGCCGACTTAAGGTTCATGTGAAGACTTCAATGTCCATTTTCGAATGTCCAATAAGCCGATTTGTTATATTTTGCACCACATCGTTACTGTTGATGAAGCATACCATTTGTGTTGGTGTCACATTGATGACATTAACATTTTGAGTAATAGACACAGATATTAAATCCTAGTATTGTTTTATTTCATAGACATGAAGTTAAAGGCATGCATACAATGTACATTTATAATGTATAAGAAAAAAACGCCAACCTTCAAACTTTATGTTTTGATAACTTTATTGGCTATAGTTGTTTATCCGACTACATATTTGATATGACGGATTGTTAATTACATTTAATTCCATTAACATGAACTTAGAAAACGGTAGGACTTTCGTTATGCACGCATACAGATTGTATATATTGCTCAAGTTATAATTGAACTTATCAAACAAAACTTGGCCATGATCACTTTCTTACGATCCTTAAACAACTTAATGGTGTATTCTCTTACTGCTCTGGCTTCTGCCAAGTCATTGAGTACCTTCATTGTGGCTTTCTAGGCTATTGTTTTTTTGTATTATATTTACACGAGCATATTTGTGTTTTACTTATATTGCCTATTGATGCTGCCTTGTTGGTTAGAGATTAGATCATGGCGGGGATTTCTTTATTTACACTGTCCTGTTTTAATGGGATGACAGTAGGGTAAGTGTGAGGTTTGGTGCACCCTAGAACCGGTTTAAACCCCCAGTGGCCTACTTTTCCACTGACCGTTCCAAGGCGGAAGCCCTATTGTCAACCCTTTTGTGTTTGTGATGTCGTTTGCATTTTTTATTACTTTTGCCTTTTCGTTTGTCTGTTTGCGTGTTTGTTTTTGTGTTTTGCGGTTGACTGTCGTCCTTGAATGCTGCTTTCCCTGTCCGATATCTTTATCCTTGTTTAGATAGACAGTTCGCCACTAGGCTTTCCTGTTGATTGTGCGATGAACCGACAGAGTTTGGACCCTATGCTGAAGCCTGAATACGTCCTAAAAGGGATGACAACGTTTAAAATTTGTCTTTCATCTTGCCTTGTTGTGCCATTAACGTTGTTTTCTCTTTTTTCTCTGACTTCTGCCAAGTCACTGAGTACTTGCTTTTGTGGTGGCTTTCTATTTACATATACATGATCATATGTGTGTTTATATATAGAGGATCTTACATGAGTACTCATACATTATTGAATTTATTAAACGAGTTGGCAAAATGATATAATGTGAGGCTCTTGCCGAGCATTATATAATTTTTGCTAACGAGTTTAATAAATTCAATAATGAATGAGAACGAATGTTAGATTTTATTTATCACATAACTCATATATCGACTTTTATTGCATTTTGCCTGTCGCTTTAACACGCGAAACCGACATGAACCGTGGGAATTGATCGAAGTCATTATCATTTTTTTTTTGATAGCGCATTCTAGGCTTATTTTCATACTTACGTAACTAATATACATCGAAAATATAGAATGGTGTAAGTTATGTGATATATTACTTATAGTATATAGTTTGTTAGATGATATAGATACTGATGTGTCCCATACTTGGCTTCTATTTATCCTTGTACTTGTTGGATTTTAATGCCTGTTTTTTGGTTGACTGTGTTCTGTGAATGCTACAATGTTCTGTTCGTCTTGTTTACTACTTGCCTACACTTCCAGTTATGATGTGTTGCACATTTTGGAAATCGGTATTTCCGTTCATTCCGAAAGATTATACAAATAGTATGAAATGAGAAATTTGGAAATCGCCGAACACGAATTTCTGAATTTTGAAATTTTTGAATTTTGAAATTTTGAATTTTGAAATTCTGAATTTTGAATTTTTGAATTTTGAAATTTTTGAATTTTGAAATTTTGAATTTTGAAATTCTGAATTTTGAATTTTGGAATTTTGAATTTTGAATTTTGAATTTTGAAATTTTGCATTTTGAAATTTTGAATTTTGAATTTTGAATATTCATGGAAATTGAATTGTTCATACTTATTTTTCACAGGGCAATATACAAAAGTCAATATACGTTTTTCAGGTCAATATACCTTTTTATTTTTAAATATGTGATCAACTTTAACCAATTGTATTCATTGAATAATTTGATTTAATAATAAAAACCAATGAAAATTAAAAAAAAAAGAAAAAAAAAAA
Source organism: Cyrtodaria siliqua (assembly GCA_037043455.1). Lineage (NCBI taxonomy): Eukaryota > Metazoa > Mollusca > Bivalvia > Adapedonta > Hiatellidae > Cyrtodaria > Cyrtodaria siliqua. The sequence continues at coordinate 38,953 of JAWPHD010006430.1, forward strand.
GAAGGGAAATCAGCAGGCTTGAATCCTACCTTTCTGAGGCTTCTGAACGTTTCGTCGCTAATATACATGATTTCAGTAGACTGGTTTACGAAAACGTCATTTCAGCAAGTGAAATGGTAACCTTTCAACATTACAAAATATGTGTTGATACCATTCAAGTTTTTCAGACGAGTTCTCTAGGAATTCAAGTTGTAAAGCATGTTTATAGCTGAAAAACTCAAAGAAACTATTCATTACTACCTTACCATGTGCAATTACTAAAGCAATATAAGAGTCGCTGCCGTTCCGGCAGCGAATAAGAATACATAAGGTGGTCCAAGTATTAACTTAAATACCCCATCCAAGCCCTTCTCCAAGAAGCGAAAACGGGGTTTGCTGGGGTATGACATTAAACCGTAATTTCGGCTTAAAAAGTTTGCATATTGTAAAATTATAACATTTAATAGGTAATTTTAAACAGGTTATCGCATTTTTTCAGTAAGAAAATGCTTTTAAACGTGTTTTATTGTCGAAATATCCGTTATAAATTCCTGCTTATATAAGCTTTCCCATCGCTTAATGGAATTAAGGCGGAACCACGTAATGAAATTAATGCAGATTTTATGTTAAATAGAAGCGCATTATGAATTTATAAAAACTTGATTTATTAATTGCTACACAACACAACTGTAGGGTAGTCTTAGTCTTTGAGTCATACATTCGATTTTGTCTTTGTTGTCTTTCATCATTTTATCATTCATATTTTGTTCAAAATCGCCTCCAGTCCCTATAACATTCGGCTACAGTCAATTAATAATTAACCTCAATATTGGCCACACTGCTGATATAATGTTATGGTAAGGTGTATAGTCTCGATCTACGTCAGTCCATACACTGTTTTCTTCGAGTGCCACTGGTTGTCCTTCATGGATTATTCCAACACTTCCTAATGAAATATTTATAAATTACAGTTATTATTAGGACGTAGCATTTTGTAGAATATATTTGAATCAATAGTCGACGGTGAGAGAAGATATGAATTTAATAAAAATTAAAATGTAAGCCAAGAAAAATCGAATGGTTTTCACAATGTATCACTACAAAGCGCAGTATATCATATTTTAAATTTAATAGCTGCGTAATTAGCTATATATTACGTTCTTTGTCTGTCTGCGAATCCTGATGTTTTCCAAACAATGTATGGGATTCAATTTAAAACTTTACGCAAATATTGTGAACCTAAACTCTCGAATGAGTTGAATTTGGGAAGCCGGCAATCATAAATATAAGGGTCCGGCAATCATAAATATAATAAAAGATTGCCCCAAAACGGTCGCAAACAGCATTGCATAGTTTCTGGATAATTGCATTCACATTTGAAATGTCAGAGAAATTTATTACCCCTAGGCCTGAAGTTGATTTTGTGATAAACAACTTCTAAGCGATAGTGTTTCCGAAAATACAACGTCACATTTAACATTATCTATTTAATGAATCTACCTTTGTTGAAGCCTTGTCTAAACAGAAACTTCAACTCAGTTGTTATATTATCAGACAACATCCAGGATGACGTCCAGAAAAACAGTCATTTATTTCGAATTTTGACCTTAGTCCAAGATAACAATAAAACAAAACAAAACGTATAACCAACACCTGTGTTTGACAAAGATGCTGTCTAGCAAACTCATTATCTAACACTATTTTCTCCCGTTTCTAGTCATGTGAGATAGGTGTTTTCCTCATGCGAGATTATAAGAATCTTTCATGGGTATCCGGTGAAGATAGGGAGGTCCAACCCGAGGTATCAGTGTTTTTATCGGAACCGAGGCTCTGCCGAGGTTCCGATTAAAACACTTATACCGAGGGTTGGAATTCGCTATCTGAACCGAATACCCATGATAGATTCCTTTTCTTGCATATCAGAGACATGTTGTGCGTTGACGCCGCCAGCTACTAACGTTTTGCATGTTTTCCTGCATACCGGATGTTGGCGCGCGTGAATTTTATCTCGACCCTAGGATGAGATGGAAATATCTAGTCCCGGTAAAATGACGGATATTCTTGTCCGGTATGCAAGAAAACTCTATTTCACATGACACATGACTCTTGCATGAAACGTCATGACTTCAGGTGGGTGACTTCGTCTTATTCTAACGTAAAATCAAATACATTCATTGAAGTATGCCTGTATTAAGTGCATAATGGATGACAAATAATCCATCATGAGTTTATCCATGTGAGAAAGGAAAATCTCAATCTCGGGATCAGAATTGCAACCAGGAACTCGACAGAGCCTCGTCCCTGGTTACAATTCTGACCCTCGGGTGAGATTTCCCTATCTCACATGAATACTCATGATGGATTCTTATACTCTTCTAATAATCATTTTTCTTCCTTTATATTACAACTCCTAAAAACAAGTCATACAACATATTGAATATCATTGAAACAATAAAATGCAAAATCTGTTATGGTATGTGCTTTGAATAAATATGATGTAATGAATTGTCTTAACTGCATGAAAAATACAATAAAATAAAACATATAGCAGAGTAAAGTACACAAGGATCACCAACAGTTGTCACCAGAGATGGAAACAGGCGGTATGTATCAATATTCTGCCATCGTTATCGAATAATAGAGGGCTGGTCAGTTTTTGCCTTTGCTCCTCTAGGGATAAAATACTGATTCCATATTGATGTTATTATTTTAAATAGTCATTCAAATGTGATACCTGCTGACATTAATGCTGGTCCTATAACATCAATGGCTACACTAGATCGAACCTGCTGGACATCACTGCAGTTTTTTATTTCTGACGACAGCATAGACGACAATCCCGCCTTTGTGTAGCCACGAACAGACAACTTCCAACATTTGGTAAACACTATTTCGCGTGTCAATGCAATATCAAAGGTTACCTGATAAAAGGCATAATAATACTATAAATATATACTCACATATGATATATAGTTAATATACCTGTACCTGCTAAACAGATTGTTCTTATGTATATGTTGTTTAACATTTCAGTATGTTAGATTTAAGTTGGCACAAATAAAACCAAAATGCATGAAGATCGTTAATACAAACTTCCATGTGTCCCTCTCGATATGATCCGTGTCTGAAATATTAAAATCGTTTGATATGTCTTGAATACTTCATTAAGACAACATTACGCAACGCCTGGAATGAACATATAAAAACAGAAATTGTTTGCTAAAGCTATGCTTATTTTCCTATAATTCAAGGGCAATAACACTGTAATATAACTGTCAATGGTGCTATCTGACAAACTCTTCCGAGATCTTATTCAAACAAACGTTCAAATATATTTGGTGAAAATCTGAAACCATTTACCTAATGTATTGTAGTTGCACAGGGACCCCACTATTTCTTCGAACCTAACTTACTTATGCATCCAGTTAGATAATGCTATAAGATGTCCGATACCAATATTTGGTTGAGCTAAGAGTACTTATACAACACTTTAAATAATACTATAAGAAAACCCAACGCCCAAATTTGGTTGAGCTAGAACAAGAAATGTACATTTAAGAGATACAGACCGGTAAACAAAGCTTACACGCTAAATTCGATGTGAATGGGACATCGCATATTTTACGGGCTATTATAATTTGAGTTTCATGGGAGTCTAGGTGTTAAATTGGCCTACTTTACCCTAGCAACCATATAACAAATTGTATGATGAAGTTTATGGATAAATTGGGTTGAGCTACGGCAAACAAAGTAAGAGATTTAGACCTGTATACACAGCTTACACGCACAAGTAGAGGCGAAGTGGAACAACGACACCGGGGTAATGAGTAGACTACACATAGTAAAAGAAGATTTTACTGTACTCGCACTCGCACATCCAACATCGAGGACAATATTTATATTTATATTAACTGTTAATTTGACTTTTGACGACTTCAGGAACTAACCAATATTTCTTTTTTTTAAAGAAAACTCTAGAAAAACGCAGCCAGGTACAGCTACTTGCATGTGCGACGTAACATTTAACACACTAATATAACACAACTACTAAACACACAAACCAATGAGTCTATAAGTCACTTAAAAAAAAAAATCTATCAATTAGCGAAGTACATTCCAAATAAATGTAAATGATATATTAAGTACATAGAGGATATTTGTTGTTTTGGAGTGAGTAACATATTTTATTTCATCGAGAAGTGGGAAAACTTTATATTTTCATAGATGCGAAGCATGAGTGAAAATATAAAAGTTTTCTCACTTCGAGATGAAAATAAAATATGTTATTAACGACGAAACAACAAATTTTCTTTCTATTTTATGATTTTACAAACAATTTTTTAGGGAAACTATGATAGAACAACAAGGGAGGCGATTTCAATAACTAAGCCGCTTTACACATTTTTTGCCCGACTACAAAAAAAAGTCCGAAGATATTTTATTTATACTCAAATAGAACAATTGTTTAATATATTTAAAATCCATTTCAAATCATTGTTTGAATAAAATGTACAATTCGCAGTGTTTTTCTCTTGACATGTTTACATTTGCGTAGGAATATATTGTGAGTCGTTTTACTGTGCATCTGTGTTAGGTGTCAGACCAGTCAGGAAATACTTCCGAGTCGTAGGGTGCTGAAATAGTTCCTTGAAAGAATCCAAAGTTTCTAGTTTGCATGTGTTTTTCCCAAGATTAGTTTCTATTTCATTGTTAAATATAACCTGAGGTTAAAGTAGTATGTCTGTTGTCATGAATAGTAAGTATTTTACTGTGTTTGTCAGGATTATTTTTTTTGGAGAGTATGAGCACAGAGGTTAAGTAGAGATGTGGTTTTGCAGATGTTTATTTCAAAATACGCATAGTGCGAATGAATGACGCGAAATGTTGGAAAACTGAATCGGTGTTTAATTCCAGATATGGGACCGTTTGCTAGCCAAATGTGTTTAATACACAGAATAAAAGAGTATTTAAGCGAACGAATGTTGTGGAACTTGTGACTGATCTCCAAATATAGCCTATTTTGCATTGTGTTCAATGGGCTGATTTTCACCGGTCTGACACCGTTAGTTGTACACTTAAAAGTAGTCCCGGCTGCTACAGTGAAATAAAACTCTATATTCCACAATGTGGAATAACACTTTTATTTCACTGATAAAATACAGTATTTCATTGCATATCATAAAATACAACTTTGTATGATATGCTTGTTTAACAAATGAATGATCGCACCAATAATACGTTAGTTACTGAAGCATACATTTAACTTCTCTGAGCATAGGCCCTTCACTAGAAGGTTGAAGTGCATGTTTTAATTAAGGAAATCTGTACATGTACCTTATCATCCATATCTTCGTTTACATATGCTCTCTGCCATTTTGTTAAAAGTTTGCCATGATCACTATTATCTGTAAATGCCCATTCATAGTGATCCATGACATGTCGTGCCTCACTTGGATCTTCGATATCTGGGTCATTAAAGCGAGTGACTTCGACATGAACCTGGTATCAAATTGTATGTATACGATTATGACGTAATAAATAAACAACAATTGAACTAACTTACTAGCCGTCATGCATAATAAAAACGTAAAGAAAAACGTATTTTAACTAAAAAACCTAGTTCTTATAAGCACCATATGATGTGTTGATTTAACTCCACTGCCATAAAGCACCATATGATGTGTTGATTTAACCCCACTGCCATAAAGCACCATATGATGTGTTGATTTAACCCCACTGCCATAAAGTACCATATGATGTGTTGATTTAACCCCACTGCCATAAAACACCATATGATGTGTTGATTTAACCACACTGCCATAAAGCACCATATTATGTGTTGATTTAACCACACTGCCATAAAGCACCATGTGATGTGTTGATTTAACCCCTCCGCCATAAAGCACCATGTGATGTGTTGATTTAACCCCACTGCCATAAAGCACCATGTGATGTGTTGATTTAACCCCACTGTCATAAAGCACCATGTGATGTGTTGATTTAACCACACTGCCATAAAGCGCCATATGATGTGTTGATTTAACCACACTGCCATAAAGCACCATATGATGTGTTGATTTTACCCACTGCCATAAAGCAACATATGATGTGTTGGTTTAACCCCACTGCCATAAAGCACCATATGATGTGTTGATTTAACCCCACTGCCATAAAGCACCATATGATGTGTTGATTTAACCCCACTGCCATAAAGCACCATATGATGTGTTGATTTAACCCCACTGCCATAAAGCACCATATTATGTGTTGATTTAACCCAACTGCCATAAAACACCATATGATGTGTTGATTTAACCACACTGCCATAAAGAACCATATGATGTCATATACCTTAACTTCTATTTATCCTTGCAGTTATTGTATGCGTGTTTTTGGTTTACTGCAGGCATTTAATCTTACATGTCCTCTTCGACTTTTATATCTACTTTTATACAATATTTATATTGTGAACTTTGAAAAAAATACACTCTATTTGTTTCTAATGATAAAACTATTTCAAGAATAAAAAGGGGGAACATTCAGAAGCAACAAATACAAGCAAGATAAATTGAGTAACATAAGGGGGTACATTGGGTCTGTTTCGTGAGATTTAATTTAAGTTGTAACACCTCCACAAAGACTCTACATGGCCAGTGAGTAATAACGTTTACTGATTTATAGAAAAACGTAGGTTAACGACCGCCACACAGAACTAAAAATAACTCTAGTGTGAATGTCAATAAATACCGAAAAGGAGATCCGTCCAAGTATTATGCATTTAAAATCATTTTTTGTTACTTTAAATACACTTCTTATAATGGATGCTAGCATAAATTGTTATGCTTTGAACATATCAATGAATACACATCACTTATTCATTGATTTTTTTTATTACGCAAGACATGTATGTGATCTACATGCTCTGAATGACATTACTCCGTACGAAGTCAGATCACAGCGAATAACAATATATACATACACGTATAATGTAAAGGCTATATAATATAGTACGACATGTAATGTAACTGCTTGAAAAGAGATCATTTCGGTGCAACTTAGATCTTACCTAATTACAAAACAAACATATAGTGTAAATACCTTAAACGAAATTACGGTTCGAAGGCAGATCTAACCGATTAGCACTCGTGCATGATCTATTTATAATTTGAATGAGATCATTTCGGTGCAAAGTCAGATTTTTTCTCTTTACAAGACATACATGTTCTGTATGCACTTTCGATGAGATTATTAAGTAGTAAGACATGCATATTCTAACCCTAACCCTAACCCTAACCTGTAAATGCGTTGAATGATAGTATTGTAGTTCGAATAACGTTTTACTTCGGTTCGAAGCCTGATCTTATCAAGTTAGTAAGGAATCGTGTATGTAAATGCATAGAATTGGATTATTCCGGTTCGAATGCAGACCCTAAACCATTAGTAAGACAAACATATGCGTTGAATGATAGTATTGCAATGAAAATGCAGTTCTTACCGAATTGGTAACATTATTGTGTGTGACGTCAAGTATGCCTTCAACCGGTGGGTTTGGCACCACTGTAACCCCGTTACTCTTGACAGGACGGAAACAGTATATGGTGGCACATAGTTTTATTGATATACGATATCGTCTTCCAGCTTGAAGAAACAGCGTATTCGTCTTGACATGGTATGATGTTTTGATATGTTGATAGTCGCTGTACAGTGTCCAGTGATCTGATGCATACAGTAAAGTATTAACCCATGACACATTTCATTTTTAAAATGGTTGATATATATAGATACTGAAATAGGATCCACTGCAGACAACAAACACAGGAAAGAGAGAACAGTAGCAGTTTTATTGAGTCTGTTCTTAATAGGTAATAAAAGGTGCAACACCGCTCATGTACCCTAGCACCCCCGCTTAACAGTATTTCACTGTAAAGCCATGCATATTGGGCCTGATGATCCCAAAGAACCAGTAGGTAATAACACTACCGATTTGTAATCGGTGCGACATTTTACAGCCGCCACACAGCACTAAAAAAACGCAAGTGTGATTATCAATACACTGAACAGGGGATTCATTGGAAGCAACACATACAAACAAGAGAGAAAATTAGTTTAATTTGGTTGCATGGATATTGTCAATACACATATATGTATAGACAAAGGACATCTGAAGTTGTGATACATTATAAGAAACACACTCTCTTGTACGTGGTAGTAATGTTAGTTACCAGCCACTGGGACGTCTGACGTTGTGATACATTATAAGAACCACACTCTCTTGTACGTGATAGTAATGTTAGTTACCAGTCACTGGGACGTCTGAAGTTGTGATACATTATAAGAACCACACTCTCTTGTACGTGATAGTAATGTTAGTTACCAGCCACTGGGACGTCTGAAGTTGTGATACATTATAAGAACCACACTCTCTTGTACGTGATAGTAATGTTAGTTACCAGCCACTGGGACGTCTGAAGTTGTGATACATTATAAGAACCTTACTCTCTTGTACGTGATAGTAATGTTAGTTACCAGCCTCTGGGACGTCTGAAGTTGTGATACATTATAAGAACCACACTCTCTTGTACGTGATAGTAATGTTAGTTACCAGCCACTGGAGCACGCGCCTCTATTGCCCAATACGCATCAGGTGTAAATCCCTTGATGTCTTCTGGTACCGTCCAGTAGGCATGTAACTGGTTTGTAGATGATTGAAATTCTAGTTCGTCTTGACAAACAAGACGTTTGTCTTCAGAATGGTGGTATCTTTTATCGACAAATGCTATTAGCAAGGTATTAAAATACATTATTAAATTATGAATATATAATACAACCAAAAAATTACATATTAATGTCTTGTCTTATAATTTAGAGAGGACTTGTGGTGAAAACTTTATTTTTGCTACATGTTTTCTACAAAATGAACAAATGAACAAGATGACATGAATATTATTGATGCTTCATTACGTTTTTGTTGCAAGCAGCAAGCGATTAATTACAGGGCAATCAATCATAGTTGTGGATACACAAAACTGGCTGCGAGTGCCATTATTGAGAAAATGAACACATACAGTAATTATAGCAGAAACAGCGCAGTACATTGCATCATGATCATAAACTATACCCACATTCGTCTAACGGTATGTCACATGTTTTTCCATCATAGACAACAACTCCTTGTAGCTCATCGTCCTCCACAACAATAGTTATTCCATCTGATGTCACTGTGACATTACCCACATCTGTATGGGCGATCACTGATTGGTAGTAGGTCTACAAAATTGATTCAAAACGTATATGCAACGTGTGTCTTTAATCAATAGAAATCTAATTATACGTTCTAAATAAGTTATATAAATCGGTAATAATCAACAATATGTTCTACCTCATTATTATAATATTGTCACCACATGTGTTTCTTGATCTTCTTCCGAGATTAAGTCATTTCCCTCACACTTAGTAGGTATTGGTTATTTTTTTTTTGTCTTTATTGTACTTACAAATGAAATGTCCATTTATATTTACACGGATATTTGCAAATATCGTTCATTGTATGATACGGGTTGAACTAGTTGATCATAGAATTTAATCGGCGTACTCGAAGTCGCACGCACATGATTGATTTGCATTTGTATTAATTTACAGCGCTGTGAAAACACTTTAAGGTTATAAAAACTTAGCCACTAAACGCTACATGAAACTATATAAACACCTTATGATAAAAGTATATATTCTTATCTTGTTTTAGCTTAACTTGAACATTTTTTACCAACCGTGTACGGGATAAGTTCAAGGTCTCGAAACGTATGTTCGTTCGCACGAGTTGTCGTCTCACATCTGTAGTACACCGACATATCGGGCGTAAACATACAAGCATAGTACGTGATGTCTAGGTGAGGATGGTGAAAGCCAGACCACCTGACAGACGACTCGATAGTTCTTGTTTGGAAATCAATGTCTTCTATGTCTTGAAGCTGTTATAAATATGGTCATTTATATACTTGCAACTATAGCCACATGCAAAATCACAGTTTCAGTGGGCATATATTTATAGTGATTCGTGATATATTGAATATTGAGTACATATATGTGCGCTTATTACTTAAAATACTAGTAAAATGAAAGAAATACACACTCCGAGAAGTATTCCATTATTGTTTTTGTCGGTTTGAAGGTATAATAGTTTACTCTATATATCAGTATTGTAATACAGTATAATGCCATGCTCCTATAGCAACAGCTTTACCCACCACATGCGGATGTAAATGGTATATTTCTCTGAGAACAGTTATACCTACCGGAAACTCAGAGTTTACATCTATGTCAAATACAACGCCACTGGACGCAAGCTCTACATCATGTATGTATGCACTAGAACATGCCAGAGTATAAAGGCCAATCGTATTGGTTGCTTTTATGGTGACGTAGTAACTCTGGTGACCATGAAGACTCCATGGTAACGTGTCTATATTGATCGCCGTGCATGATACAGAAACGTTACAGCTACCACCAGGAGAAACGTTTTCGAATGGCAATATATTGTGCTGATACTTCGTGGACCCTTTAAAACATCAGAATGTACGTAAAAGACATGACAATACAAGTACATATACGTCAAATAAGAATATAACTAAAATAACACAACTAGATAATACAAAAAAGAGAGTTCATTTGAAATGTTCTAAAATGACAATCAACAATAGCAATAGTACACAGTCTGAAAAAGATGATTGTATAAGTGTACGCAGCAAGTAGACAGAAGATACATTCATATCTGGGACACTCATGTCGATATTCAACGATCACTCTCAGAAATGTTTTGAGAGATAATCACCACTGGATTGTCATAACATTATTAATGAAATGAAATCACGACGGATATGTTTACAAATCGGGGAATATTATATGCAGATGTACAACATTAAAAGTTCTCCGTTGTGAAACTGTACAAGTGTTACCTAACGCGACAGTGTAGACAAGAGGTGATGGGTTGTACATTCGGTATGATCAAACAACCAGAGGTACAACCTCAAACGTTCTTCGTAGTGAAACTAAATATGTTACCTAAAGCGACAGTGTAGTCAAGAGGTGATGGGTCGCCATGATCCTCAAATGCTTCTAGGTCCCACGTGGCTACCAGGAACCTTGACCCTTGTTCATTTTCCAGTGCTATATTAATAGTTCCACTAAAGTCTGGCTTTGAAGTATCGACTGCAAATGGGCCAATAACCTGCAGACAGATAATTGACTTATTGTATTGTACCAACGTTTACCATCTTTCAAAGAGTAACGCATGTGTATCGTTAAAATTATTACATATGTTCCAAGTGTTTATACAAGAGGTTTTCAACTTATAACGTAACCTTTTTGTTTAAGATGTTTTTCTTCAGCTGAAGTGATTCTCATTAAATATTAAATAAAAAAAACATTAGTTGCATGCTATATTCAAATTTTAAACCTATATGTTTCTATTGCCGTACAGTTTTAACCAAAACCAAAATAATTCCAGAAAATGCTGATAATAATTGTTAAAACCTATGTTTGTAATGTAAATGTTATCGTATGTTTAATGTTAAGACAGAATATAAAAGTTGAGTAGAAGTGTTCATTTTATCGCACTATTATAAAACTGACAGATAATAGGACAGTTTACTCGTATTTACGCGACGAAATTACCAAACATAAGCTTTGTATTAATATTTTGTAAAACAAAAAGATGAATAGTTATTGTTACTGAATATTGCATACCATATAAACGTGCAAACGCGTGTGTTTTGCCCCTAAATCTTAAGTATTATATATTTAAAAAATTATTCTGATAATAAAGTATTAAAACTTAATTTTATAGAGGAGAAAATCATAGCAATACCTGCAGCTGATGTTTTGAGCTAGACTCTTCACAAACTGTATCACTTTCAAAGCATTGAATTTCATGTTAATGTTCGCTGTAAAGATGTTAAAAAATTGAATAAAATCGCTGATTTCTGTAATACATAGAGGATATTTAACTAAAAATTAGAAATATATCTAATACAATAGAAAAAAGAAATATTGTTACCTTTTTGGGCAGGTAAGGTCCAGTGATTAAGTAGAAAAATGTCCCAAACCGCGTGATGTTTGGAAATGCCTTAATTTTGGGGCGAAAAATGTGTATTTTTGTCAAAAATCGCCGGAATCTGGGATTTATTTTTTGAAATTAATTTAAACTTATCAAATTGAAGCAATAGAATGTTGCACAGCATACTTATTTAAGTTTTTCCTGACACAATATATAACATATGTGCTCAAATATTGGCATTTTAGAGCAAAATGTAGGAAAAAATTACAAAAATCACTGATTTCTGTAATCCATTGGGATATTGGGTTAAAATGTAGAAACATATTTAATACAATTGAATAAGGACACATTGTAACATTTTTGGATAAACAAAGGTCCAGTAATTAAGTAGAAAAAAGTCCCGAACACAAATGCTTGAAAATGCCTTACTTTTTGGGCGAAAATGTGTATTTTTGTCAAAAATCGACGGAATCTGGAATTATTTTTGAAAATAGTTTTAACATAAACTTATCAAATTGAATTAATATAATGTTGCACATATTCAAGTGTTTCTATATAACATATGTGCTGAAATATGTTGGAAAAAAGGACTAAAATCACTTATTTCTGCAATCCATTGGGGGGTATTGGATTAAAATCTAGAAAAATGTATAATACCGGTACAATAGAAAAATAGACTGTAAGCTAATAGGAGTAACCCTCACCCCAGGGGGAATTTTGTACACTTTATTTTTCTGAAAGCCCATTATGTGTAGAGCATTTTGGAACATGTACGTGTACCAACTGGCGACTTGGACTTACCGGCATTTCGAACATGGTACATAGAGCTATATAAAGTATAAGTTATAAATAAATAGCGTTGAGCATGTTGAGCGACCCTCTGAGTACGGCCACTGGGCCGACCCATATATTTTGCGACACAAAGGGACCGGTGGCCAGCCGTCGACAAAGGTCCCAGGTACATGTGGCACTCGGTCGCTAGTCCATATTAGGGGAAAGGCTACCCGAGTTCGAGTCTCGAACATGGCACATAGAGCTATATACAGTTATATAGAAGGATATAGCGTTGAACGACCTTCGGCCGACGGCCGCTGGGCCGACTTACAGATTGGGTGACACAACGGGACTAGTGGGCAGCCATCGTCAAAGGTCCGGGCAACGCGTGGCATTCAATCGCTAGGCTGTATCATGGGGGAGGCTACCCGAGTTCGGGTCTCGAACCTCGTAACTCACCTAGAGCTATATACAGTATAGTTATATATTTATTGAGGGAAATAGCGTTGAGCGACCCTCGGCAGATGGCCGCTGGACCGATCCACATATTTTGTGACTCAACAGGACCAGTGGCCAGCCGTCGGCAAAGGTCCCCCGCTATGCCTGGTACTCGGTCCATAGGCCTTATGAGGGTGAAGGCTACCCGAATTCGAGTCTCGAACATGGCACATGGAGCTATATACAGTTATATAGAGGGAAATAGTGTTGAACGACCTTCGGCCGATAGCCGCTTGGCCGACCCACATATTTTGTGAAACAACGGGACCAGTGGCCAGCCGTCGGCAATGGTCCTCGCTACGCGTGGCACTTGGTCCCTAGGTCGTATCAGGGGGAAGGCTACCAGAGTTCGGGTCTCGAACATGCCACCCAGAGCTGTATAGTAAATAGCCTTGAGCGACCCGCAGCTGGCGGCCGCTGGGCCATCCCATAGGTTTTGTGGCACTCAGTCCCTAAGTCGTATCAAGTGGAAGGCTTCCCGAGTTCGGGTCTCGAACATGGCACCTAGAGCTATATACAGTATAGTTATATAGAGAGAAATAGCCTTGAGCGACCTACAGCCGACCCACAGGTTTTGTGACTCAACGGGAATGGTGGCCAGCCTCGGTAAAGGTCCCCGTTACGCGTGGCATTCGGTCGCTAGACGGTATCAGGGGGAGGGTACCTCAATTCGGGCCTCGAACATAGCACCTAGAGCTATATACAGTGTAGTTATAGAGAAATAGCGTTTAGTGACCATCGGCCGACAGTGCTGGGCCGACCTACAGATCTTGTGACACAACGGGACCATCTTGGACGCCATGTTTGATTTCTTTTTATTGTGTTACACCTAAATTTCGGCTAGTATACATATGCTTATTATACACAGTCTAATTAACATTTTGTTATATAGAAACCCTTACTTACACCCTTACTTACAGACGAACACCAGTTTTTACAGCAACCTATTTGCACTAAAAATAAGTTTTTTTGGTAATGACTGTAGTGTAACGTAAATTACAGAATAGTTTCATTATGTTTGAAGCGTTTCTCAACTTATATTAATAAAAGTACATGTATTATGTTTTTTACATGGTTTTGATTTAATTTATATTCAATGTTTTTAATGTACATTGAAATTTTAATTGTAATGTAAGGTAACATAGTTTACATGCACGTTACTCACTAAAGCCCAACGCTCAGAACTGATGGCACACCTGTCTCATTTTGAAACGTATTGTATGTTCTTTCAGAAAATCATACCCTACAAAATCCCCCATGCGGGAGGGTGGTCTACAGCCAGCTCAAGAACTAGTACATGATGTGTTGTATTTGTTCGGGAGGTTCTGTCATGTCATTTTTTTAAAAATTCCCATAAGGTATCAGCTAGAGCAGGCTTGTTTGCTTATAAAAGCAAATAAAATGTCAGCGTGCTGTCATAACATCTGATGGGTCAATGGCAATATCGCCAGGTGAGAGTAGAAATGTTCCATAGAAAAAAGATGGCACTTTTTTCTCTCATCTGGCAATATGTCGTTGTAACATGTATGTTTAAATATGTATGTTTGAAGAAAAAAATCCAGATTTCGTTTATGTTTTATTAAAAACTCATTTCCCTCCAACAAAATAAAGCAGCATTTACCACCTTCTTATGGGTTTTCTGGTATATTATTGCACATTGGACTGCAGAAATGTTATAATATTTTTGTTCCGTTCTTTCTATGCAATTTTAATTTTTTCCCAATACCTCAATGCATTACAGAAATCAGCGATTTTAGTCATTTTTCAACATTTTGCCCTAAAATATAAATACTTGATCATATATGTTATATCTCATAGTTACAATAAATGACTTGGATATGTATAGTGTGCAACATTTTATTGCTTCAATTTGTTAAGATTTTTGACGGAAATACACATTTTTCGCCTGAAAATTAAGGCAATATTTTAAGCATCATATGGTTCAAGACTTTTTTCTACTTAATTATTGGACCTTTGTCTATCCAAAAATGTTACAATTTGTCTTTTTTCTATTGTATTAAATATTTTTTTCTAAATTTTAACCCAATACCCCAATGGATTACAGAAATCAGTGATTTTTGTCATTTCTTCCTACATTTTGCCCTAAAATGCCAATATTAGAGCACATATGTTATATATGATGCCAGGAAAAACTTGAATATGTATGCTGTGCAACATTCTATTGCTTCAATTTGATAAGTTTATGTTCAAACTAATTTTAAAAAATAATTCCAGATTCCGGCGATTTTTGACAAAAATACAAATTTTTCGGCCCACAATTAAGGCATTTCCAAACATTATGCGGTTTGGAACTTTTTTCTATTTAATCACTGGACCTTACCCTGCCCAAAAATGTTACAATATTCTTTTTTCTATTGTATTAGATATATTTCTAATTGTTAGTTAAATACCCCCAATGTATTACAGAAATCATCGATTTTATTCAATTTTTGAAGTTTTTTACCCAAAATCTCAATATTTAAGTATCGGATCCATAAATTATATGTTGGGACATGTAAAGATGCGTTCCGACAAAGATTCCATCAATTCAAATTGGTTCTAATATATTCCTTTCTTTTTCTAAAATATAATTCCAGAGTTCGGCGATTTTCGTCTAAAAACGCAAAGTTTTCCCCCAAAACTCACTAAAGCCCCAACGCTCAGATGGCACACATTTCTCATTTTGAAGCTTAATGTATGTTCTTTCAGAAGAAAGGGGCGGGGGGGGGGGGGGTGGGGGTGGGGGAGGGGGTCTAAAGCCAGCTCAAGAACTAAATTCCGCCATATAACAATTATGGTACGCTTACGGTAATATTTGATTTCTCCATACATTTTAAGTCCTCCTTACTCGATGTTCCCTATCAAAATATATCTGGCAATGCATTTTCAAGCTTTCGAAGTATATTGGAAAGGCACATCATGCTTAAGGGACACACGCCAATCTTGATATATTTCTAAACTATTATATGTTGTACACTATTGACAACAATATGAAATATTCAAAAGCAATTTGCTATTCATTTAAAATAAATAGAGAACTGGACGCCGCGTGTTTATGAAAATCAAAAAATCTGTGCATCCATTTAAGTTGGAGTCGTACAATCGTTGTTACCGTTCAATTTCATAGACATGTTTCATTTGATGAAAATAGTAAATGCATACACAAATAAGTTTTATAGAGCATGTAACAAACACAGTAAATGTTACGTTTCGCGGCTATTGATTTTAGTCTATATACCCTCTTAATACCTTCGTTGATTCTACTGCCGCCTTTGTAACAGCTTTCAGCAGTATATAAAACTCCTCCCCATCCCAAATATCCGGGTAGATTATTCGGATGTGTTGATGTCGATTTGCTGAAACAAAGTTCATTTTATCCGGCGTTGTGATACTTTGGGTAGCCAGACCGACCTCAAAATCATTAACGCTGCTTGATCCGAATGTTATCTTCCAAGATATATCAAGCTGGAATAGAAAAAAAGTAACTTTCTTTGCTTAAATTGGCTGAACGTTAGAGTGTATTTACATAGTTCAGCGTCTCATCATGGAAACAAATGTACACCAGACTATTATAGTGTCAGATAATTTGATTTTTACAAACATGTATGCCTTTGCATTAGCATTATACTTTGAAACAAAAACAAATAGTAAAACTGCACTACAAATCTGTCACTATATCTGAGTTTATTATATTTACTATACATGCATACACTTGAGCAAAACTACTGCTTAGGAGAATTAAACAATACGATAATTACAGTAGGTAAACGTAGAAACATATATGCGATATTTAAGCATTACTGACAAGCAAAATTAACTTTAAACCAATATACAATACATGCGAAAACTATTTTTATATAGTACATTTAACATAAAATATGAAGGTGAAAACACACTTAAAAAAATAAAAAAATACATGCAAGTTATACAGAGATTACCGATGAAAAATGTGTTTTAATAAAACAATGTTTCGGTAGAGGATTGGGCCCTCTTACCAAAAAGTTATATATACATTCATAATTTCACGTTCATTTGCACAACAGACAGTCACTTTATATGCTAGTGTTAAAAGAGAAGAGATACATGTATGCAAAATATCAGTTTTGTTTTTAACCATTGCCATATACCATATAAATGTCCAAACAAAACATTTGATTTATCTTATATGCAAATATTGCGAAACTGACGAGGCGTTTTTTATAAAGAAACTCACATGAGAATCGTACGTTACATATGACAACAAATTTGAATTGACACCGTTGAGATTTTCGCATACATCTGACGACAGTAAAAGACTTGTCTCCCCATTGATTAGTCTTTTAATTGGAAAAGTTGATAACAGCACATCTGATATAAGCGTCGCCTTGTCACTGAAATAGTAATAGTAAGTCAATCACATTGCCTCTGAAATAGTAACAAATTAAACTAGTCATCGTGCCACTGAAATAGTAACTCAGTAAGTTAGTCGCATTGCCACTGAAAGTGTAACACAGTATGTTATTGCAGCATAAACGCTAGAAAGAACAGACCTTACGAGTGTCGATTAAACATCACTGAAAATTAATAACACAATGTAATAAAATGTATTTGCATTTATATCTAACATGGATTGGGACTTTTAACACAGTTCATACTCACACGAATAAATTGTGTATTATAGTGTAAATAAGCAACATACAATTGTTAATCGGATCGCATTTCACGAAGATCGAAACCATAGACATTTGATTCTAAATACCGATGTTCGCCAATTCACACTGACCAGGAAGACGGCAATAAATTGAATAAACATGTTGAAACTATTTCGTTTCTTACAAATCAGGAAGTAATTGTTGAAATAACACCACGTTTAGAAGTCTGAAATATACAAATCATGACAATAGTTCTAATTATTTTTTATAATCCATTTTTTGATTAAAATATAAATATACCATTTTATTAAACAAAACAGTTGTTTTTATTTTGATAAACAATAGCAATAGTAATAGTCAAACATGCATACAATTTAGTCAATTAAAATCAAAGTATTAATAAAAACATACACGCAAGTTTGTGATGGGGATTTAATCTGTTGTATGACCCTATCTCTGTATATGACCCAGACCCGGCCACTGCCGTCTTTCATAAGTCCCTTTCTTGTTACGGCACCATTGATGACAACTTCTGTTATGTCTACCTCCGACGTATCTATCGTGACGCCATCAGAGCACACCGGAACAGAGTGGTCAAGGGCGTGGTTATACGCTGCTACTGTTACATAGTATTTTCCTGTATTTGCTGCCGTGAATTGTCCGTTTGTTGAATACGTCTTAGTCAACTGAGGTACAGACATGACAATAACAAATAAAAATCAATTAATCTGTCTTATAAACATATTTATAAACAGATTGACTGGTAAGCAATCCTAATGAAGAGGTATATCATTGTGTTTTTTCTTCTCTTCTATAATCAATAAACCAGCAAATAATATTCACTCTAAATCAAATGGCGCGTTTCATTTATGTCCTGACATGCCAGCCAAATTAAATAGTTGTATATCATCTTTGTATTCTTGTTAAATGGCTAAAGGCCGACCAGTGCTCGCAAATTTAATAGATACATGGTAAAAGTAGATACAAAAGTCGAACAGAAGCTTCAGCTTTAAATTAATGATATATATGTTGTTGGGACTTTATGATCGCAGCATGTCTACTGAGTATGTGAAATTTTGAAGGGGTTCAATACAAATGTAAACAATATAAAACAATATAAAACATGAATACCACAGAAAAGCAACTGTCTGAACAATTTAAAATAGCTTACAAACTGATTACTGCTAGATTCCAGGTCAAAGTAAGAGGTATTTAAGCAGGATGTCCCGTATCCGTACATGTAAAACCAAACACCACTCTCCTTATCAAAGAATCCACTCCAATGTGAAGCAAGATCAAGTGACTGTTGGAAGTCCACTTCTGGTTGAGTATCAATACCGTCATGGACGACCCCTGCGTGTGGTGGTGACGTGTCGATTGTAATCTGTAATCATACAAATATGTTGCTGACAGTTATACAGTATAAAATGGGGAAGTATGAATCTCATGGAAATATTGTTAATATTTGTGAACAAAATTACTGCATTTCAACAGGTTAACAGTTGAGGACAAACCTTTTGGGAATTACACTAAAATGTAATTATACTAACATGTTTTTTTGATACACAAATTAAACATAGCAACAACATTTACATACACATTGAACTAAACTAAAATATATATAACGTTTGGGATTCTCTATAGACTGCTAGTTGCGTACGTTGTTTCTCATCTTATAATTAAGGACATGCCAAAGCTATCAAATTACAAGCCAATTAATGCTAATATTATTTTATTTTAATTCTGTACGATTGTCATAAGAATCCACAAACAATTTGAAGTGAAAACAATTCTTATCCACAAAGAGCACTATTTTATATCACTCAGTCGCCTGCAAACTAGGTGCACTCTTTTAAATAAATATTTTGTGAATTTACATATTCCTTATCACAGAAACAGTAGACTTTCCAAAGTATGTTTCTAAATATTTTAGAATATTAAACACTTTTGAAACACTTTTGTAAGGTAAAAAAGGACTTAATCATGGACAGATTGACTGGTAAGCAATCCTAATATCAATGACACTCTCGGTACGGGGATGCACCTCACGCTGGAGCAAAAAATATAAATATTAACCTCTTATTACCTTCTTAGTATAAACTGTTGACAGAAATGCCTTATTGGTTGCTGTTACTTCAATAAAGTAATCACTCTCATGTGCACCCGTTTCCTTGCCAGCATGTAGACCGTCATCTCCTGTTGTCGATATCTTTGGTTTTACCTGGTAGTGTTGGTGGAAACAACCATCGAACGGTGTACAGTAACAGTTGGCTTCTCTCGAATAATTACCGTAATGAACATTGCATTCATCCAAGGTCTGTTGTAACAACAAACATGATGACTGAATACTTCATTTAAGAACAATATGTTTTGTAAGATGCATCCAATTTATCAATACTAGTAGTGTATTAAAGCATGATACATTGTCCTTTTAAATGCAATCTTTACAAAATATGAACATTTCGGTAAAACGATGTATAAAACATACCGTACATGTATATATTTTTGAAACGTAAAAGTGTAAATGTTAGTCGCAAAATGGAAATATGGGTGATTCCGAAACTGCTCTGCGAAAAGTAAGAATTGTTTAAATGCCCGGCAATATCGGAATTCTCAAAACGCGCAGTAGAATTCCGAAATCGTCCGTGTTCAAAGTAGGAATTGGGACAAAGTAGGAATAGTCTCTTGTGGAATATTTGCAGGTGTACTGTTTCATTATTGTCCTAATTAAATCGTTATCGTTCATTACAATAGTGGAAAAAAACCATTTGTAATTACGTTTGTCAAGAAATAAACAGCTACAGTGTATCTGTTCAACACCGACGGATAAAGCAAATGAGAAATGAAGTTGGAAAAGAGCTTTTACTTGAGTTAAGGACTTGAATATTCGTAATTTTTGGATAACTAAAAAGCTAATCCATCAGGGCTACCGTTGCTATAAACTTCGTAAAACCTTTGCAAAATTGTAATATCGTAACCCTGATCTTCTTTCCAAACATAAAAGTAATTTAAGAACTCTTCTGCGACAAGGATTATCACAACCTGACTTCTATTGTGACGTGATTTACAAACTTCGTAAGATCCTTGGTCATGAATACTTTCATATTATCTTTGTTAAATTTGTTAAAAGGTTCATCAAAAGAGGTTATGACCCTATCATTTTGCTTGGTGGTGGACCCATTTAGAGTTCGCCTCTACAACCTACGGATGATCACCCATGTGAAGTTTGATCAAAATTGTTCAAGCGATTTCTGAGAAAATTATTTAAAGATCTTCCCTATATAACTCTATGTAAAACTGTGACACCTGGATGGGGACAGATATGACCCCAATATGACCCCAAGGACACTATTTGAACAAATTTGGTAGAGGACATAAGCTAATAGTAAATGCAAGATATTAAACCTTTGGCTCTTGTAGTTTCAGGGAAGATTTTTTTAAAAGTTTTTCCTTATATAAGTCTATGTAAAATATGTGACCACTGGGGCTGAGCCAAATGTAATCCCCAGGGTCTCCATTTGAACAAACTTGGTAGAGGAACATAAGCTTATAGTAAATGCAAAATAGTAAACCTCTGGCTCTTGTAGTTTCCGAGAAGAAGATTTTTTAAAAGTTTTTCGCTATATGTCTATGTAAAACATGTAATCCCTGGGGTGGGGCCAAATGTATCCCCATGGTCTCCATTTGAACAAGCTTGGTAGAGGACCATAAACTTATAGTATAGTCAATGCAAAATATTAAACCTCTGGCTCTTGTAGTTTCAGAGCAGAATATTTTTTTAAGTATTTCCCTATACAAATCTATGTAAAACATGTGACCCCTGGCGCGGGGCCAAACGTGACCCCAGGGACACCATTTAAACAAACTTGGTAGAGAACCATAAGCTTATAGCAACTGCAAAATATTGAACCGCTGGCTCTTGTAGTTTCAGAGAAGAAGATTTTTATTTATTTTTCCCCTATATACGCCCATGACATTTAAAACATGTGGCCACTGGGTTGGGGCCAAATGTGACCCCAGGGTCACCATTTGAACAAACTTAGAAGACGACCATAAGCTTATAGTAAATGCAAAATATTAAACCCATTGCTCTTGTAGTTTCAGAGAAGAAGATTTTTTGTGTTTCCTTATTTGTCTATGTGAAACATGCGACCCCTGGGGCGGACCTAAATGTGACCACAGGGTCACCATTTGAACAAACAAACTTGGTAGAGGACCATAAGCTTATAGTAAATGCAAAATATTATACCTTGTAGTTTCAGAGATTTTTTTTTAAGATTTCCCCTATATAAGTCTATGTGAAACTGTGACCCCCGGGGCGGGGCCAAATTTTACCCCAGGGTCACCATTTGAATAATCTTGGTAGACGACCATAAGCTGATGCTACATGTAATATACGAGAGCTCTGTGCCTTGTGGTTCCAAAGAAGACTATTTTTAAAAAAGATCCTAGGCAAAAGATACAAAATACAAATTTTTGACCTCAGGGGCACGGCCATTTCTGACCCGGGGACTTCATTTGAACAAACTTGATAGTCTAGGCCTTGACGATTATTTTCAAATAAAAACTGTCGAAATCTGTCCAGCGGTTCTTGAGAATATTTTTTAAGGTTTCGAACTTTATGGTAACGGCGGCCATCTTGAATGTCGCGCGGCTCTAATTTTAACAAATTTGAAAAACATTCATCTAAGGATCATCCATGATAAGTTTGGTCAAAATTGGTCAAACGGTTTCTGAGGAGAAGTCGTTTGAAGCAAAAGTTAACGACGGACGACGGACGGACGGACGGACGACAAACGAATAGATCACCTTGAAAACGTATTCTAAGCAGTGCACATGTGTTTTCTTAACGTATTAATTTAAGAGTTATACGGATTTACTGGTCCTGTTGGATCTTCGTTCACAGTCGTTGTACTTTAACGTGGAATACCGCCTAAGTCAGTACTAGGGGGCATGAGAGAGATGTTGCACCTTTTAATATCTGTCATGAATTGACTCAATACGAGTCTGCTATGTTTCTCTTTTGTTTGTATTCGTTGCTTCCAAGGGATCCCTTTTTATGTTATTGTATGTTATTGACATTCATACTATCATTCATTAAGAGCTGTGTGAAATCCTCGTTATTAGTAACTGGTAATTTGGGATCTTTGTTGCTAATCTTTGTGGCTTTAAGGTAGAATACCAAGGGATCACCGTTTCAGTATATATTTACTGTCTTCATTTCAGACTAATGCAGATAAACGTCTTGGTTTATTTTCAGAAAATAAAACAGTCAACAAATCATAACACCCTCTGAAATCCTCTCGTTTGTTTACCTTTACATCTCCTTGTGGTGATTCATGTGAATTGCCATGTACAATATCTGCATTAGTGTAGTTGTCTACAATGCGCCATGAGATAGTGTTGAGACCACTATGGACATCATAGACCTCCCATTCAAAACTAAAACATAGGAATTTGTAATGCATATACATGTATGTGTAAACAATTGAATGCCTTCATCAATGTATGCATATATGTCTTTTATATATTGTAAAACAAGACTTGAAGCTGTACAAATCTCTCAAGCAGATGAATGCACCTATTTTTGTCATTTAATTGTAACGTAAAGCAAGAGGTTCATGATAGCGTGTAATGATCTACTTGCATTATAAACCAACATATTTAACAAAAGAGTCAATTTAACAAAACCACAGATCAAATTAATAGCTTCAGAATTCAGATTAATTTTGTAATGGATATAAAGACAAGTGCGTGCCTGCATGGTTAATATAAATACTATTACTAATCTGCAAAGAACTATGTCGACAAAGAGTATACATGAATAAAATGAAAGATACTACCTTTTGATACTTACATGTATATCATTGACATACTCATTTCAATTATGATTATTTGCAATTGAAAATGACCATAATGTAATTTCGAAATGAAGTCTTCATTTACAATTTACATCAGGATCGTTTTCGGCGGTTATAGGTCATTCTGATTTGGATTGTTTTACATTTGACAAACTTTATAAACGTTTTTGCAATAAAACGAACATGAGTTAATTGCCCATACTTTAAGTTATTTGTCAACATTGTTTAGTATACCGCTATTTTGTTTGTCAATTTAGGAACGGGAAAATTAAACGCAATATATAGATCTAGTTATAGTTTAGTCATTTATTGATTGATATGGAGTAGAACTTAGTTATTAAATGATCCCGATGCTGTGTGAAAAACGATAAACTGACGGCAAATAATGTTTGATTTTGTATTTATTTGGGGTCATATATAAGCTCCAAAAGGAATCAAATTCACTAAATATCAAATACAATATATAATATATACTCTATATCGGGTTACATATTGACATATAACACAGACACCACTGATTCTAACCACGTGCATATTGGCTCACTCTTTCAAAAGTCGTGCAAATTTCATTTTTACGACGGAATTTCATGAACATTTCAGGAACATACTAATGTAGAGTAATCAAGAAAGCTTTGTCATTTGTAGGAAACAAGAATTGTTATTTAAACAAGGACTTCAAAATATAGACATAAACATAGGTATAAAAGTCGAACAGAAAATGTAGCAATCACAAAACATTATCTACCATATTAATATCTTACTTGAGATAGATTGTCTCAATAAAATTGTATGCGATATGGTTTGAACCCATCAAGTTCTACAACAGCCTACGAGCATGATAAGTCAAGCAAGGGCCATAAATCCGTCAAATTGTAACGGCAAATATAAATATATTAAAGTCGCACAATATTGTTACGCGGCAGAACTCGTACATATATCCCAATACAAATCGAATAACCTATAAATCTAGATGAATTAACATAAAAAACAGACCTAGTTTCGAGTTTTCCAGTACAAACAGTTTCATTAATAATAATTCCATATACGGCTTACTAATGCTTGTGCACATTTCATATGGAACTGAAGAACACTGCCGACGAGGATTTTCTCTTGTATATTTGTTGGTACTAAGTACCTTTACTCCTCTTAAGATGAGTTTAGATCCCTTTTCGTAATTTATATATTTGGTGTCACATGTGTCAAGATGTATATATATATCGAACGTTTGATGAAGAAACCTAAAGAAGGAAAACATTGCCCGATGGATTTGTTCAAAAAGTAGCTAAATTTGACAGTGACTGTGACCCATGCCTTTATATATTGGTAAGGTCACGTAAATATTGTCATGAAATGTATAATATCGAAAGTTTGATAAACATAATGAAGAAACGTATGAATGTTAAGTGTTTGTGACGTCGAACGGACAACGACGACGGACGCGATACAACTGAAAAGTGATCCCTATATACCTTCTTAAAGGAGATACAAGAAACCTAACGCATATATATTTTTGTTTAATTGCTTAATTACACCTTATATTGATTACACATATTTAAATGCATTCAAACCATAAAAATAATGCTTACGTTAATTTGTTTAGCGCTTCTAAATTGTGCACACTGACGTTGACGATGTCTCCCTTGGTTAGCCATAGATTGTGTATAACAGGCGGTGACATATCTATTTGCACGGTGACATTGTCTTCAGCAAACTCATTCATAACATCATACCCTCGAATCATAAATGTAAGTTGTTTACCATCAACAAGGTCTTCATGTATGACCATCGATTGAGCATTAAAATCGTCTGGTGATACAGCAACGTAGTCTTTTGTTACGATTGGTAAATTCATGACTGACCCATAGGATATGTTATATCCTAGAGTGAACTTTACAATACCTGAAATAAAGGGTCAATCAGTGAGACAGTGGCGATAGTAAATTCAAATTGAATGTAGTCAATTGATCAATGAAGTGTCTAAGAGGAGGTTTAAACCATTTTTTGCGAGTCAAAACGCATTACTTTATTTCAAGTTGTTTCATATTAAATCTAAATGGTTGCTATCAAGGACAAAAGTTGCAAAAACGGCAATAATAGAATTCGTTAAAGAAACTAACCCGCCAAATAACGGCAAAATTACATAACAAAACCGTTTATCAAGACTCTATCCAGGTTTTCAGGTCATATAATAATGTATATGTGCTGATTAAAATCATAGTTTTATTCACGGATTCTTAAAGTACATATACCTAGTCGCCAGTAGGTTTAAAAACGGTGTACTACTACTTTAAGTAAACCATTTTGGCTTTATACTGGGCAACTGAGAACCAGATGAATACCATGTAGTCATTGAAGAGTTTAAATAAATATGACGCACTCTTGTCTTGTCCCCGAAAGTGGTTTTGGCGTTTATCCTACGACATGCAACGCTGTGGAATTTTACCAATCGCAATTGCGTCTATTTTCAATATTTATTAAGTTAAGTCTGAAATAATTATAGTTATCGATTCGTATTGTAGGATTCCAGTGATCAATGTTGATGACTGTAGTAATATTACCCTATAAAAACACCTTTATGCAATTTGTTACTTTTTTATTTTCCCCCTTTAGAATTAGAAGTAGCTATAAAGTTGAACAGAAAATGTAGCATTTTCAAAACACATTCATCCAAAAACACGCATCCAAACAAATACAAATTGCAAAGAAAAATAGAAATAAAGTGTGCGACCCCACACATCTAAAAAGGGTAACACTAGGGTTATCGCCTTGAAACGGTCAGTGGCAAAATAAAACGATGCTGGGGTTCTAAACCAGGTTCTAGGGTTTACTAATGTTCACTGACAACCATCCCAATTAAAACGGACAGTGTATAAAAAGAAATTCCGCCAGGCTATACTCTCTTACAAATTAGGCAGCATAAAATACAATATAAGTATAACACAAAGATGATCATGTATATATGAATATAAAACAAAAGCCTAAAGTACTCAATGACTTGGCAGAAGCGTGTTAAACGTGTTAAGGCACGACAAGACAAATTTGAAGACAAACATTAAACCTTATCATCCCTTTCAGGATTTAGGTAGACGTCAGTATTACATTATTTGAAGAAGGAAAGTTAAAGACTGACAGACGTAGCCAGACGAGGTAAGGCTCTCCGTTCCTTGCCGGTTTAAACCGCCTGTATTGGATTAACAAACCTTACTTTCCTTTTGTGACAACTCTGAATAACTTACAAGTTTTCAACGCCAATTCCATTAAAACCTATCAAGAGGTCTAAAGACCCAGCGATTTAATGGATTGAGTAAAAATAGTACTACAGAATGATTATGCTCATTATCTAGTATTGCAAAGATTGTTTACACAATTAATGCGTGTTGTAAAATTCAATATACAAGCGTTTTGTATACAAATTATGCTATTGAAATGTGTTATTAAATGTTTTGGAAAGCAAATGACCCTATCATTATACTTAAATTGTAAAAGCGTTTAAGAAATGGTGACATTACTTTATTGAATTATCGGTGTTCTTCTGTGTTCAAACTATGTATCTAGTATTGGAACAGTTTAACCACCTCTCGTTAAATAAGATATGCTAGTTGGTATAACAATTCTGCTCAGAAAAGGTTTATACCGGAATATGGTAATATCTTTTGTAAAAGAAAGTATACAAGTGGAACAGGAAATGTATCTTTCACAGAACAGTCAATTATAAACACGCATACAAACAAACAACAATTACAATGCTAACTGTAAGCAAGGCATGTGACATCACAAACACAAACGGGTTGAAACTGGCTAACGGATTGGAATGGTTAGAGACAAAAAGGTCGCTGTTTTGACCATGTTCCAGGATGCACCAAACGTCACTCTTACCCTTTTGTCACCCAAATATTACCTATATTTGCTAATTACTTCTCCATTTTCAAAGAGAGATGTAAATCGAGAAAAGAAGGGACAGACTCAGAAATATTAGCTTTGTTGAGTTAAAGTTACTTAAGACAGATAGTGTTAACTATAGTAGAACTACAAATATAACCAACGATAATGTTACCAAACTTCCATACCTTGTATATTGTGTATTTTTGAGAGACTTCTCGTCGATGTATTTCCTACATCATCTAATTCTCTAGGAATGTTGTCATGTGTTTTAACCGCGTTGAGCCAACCGTTTTCCACATGTCGTTTATTGATAAATCTGTTTGTCCAATTAACTCGTATGTCATCTGCATGTTTGTTTATCCACGTAAAGTCTGTCTCATTAGCGGCTGTTACAACAACAGGCAATTTACCCTGCAGTTCAACTATAGACTCGTCATCAAATAGCAGTATTCTTCGTGTCAATTTATGGTTACCTGCCCAATCTATAGCCGCTAGTTCAACAAAATATGATCCTGGCTTCATTATGTTGATTGTAGACGATTTCTTAAAAATAAAAGTAATGCAACTACCTATCAAGTGCTCATCCTGATACAGTGTTTCACAAACATTAAATGATGCACTTGATGCGTGTGCAGAAATGTAGCTCTAACGTTTTGACTACATGTGATATAAAACCAAACCATGCTCGTGTCAGCTAATGAGTTTAAATTCAATTTTATCACGTGCAGATGAATACCGACGGTATTGTCCGTTGTCGCAGAAATTCAATTGTAGATGAAACACCATTTCATAACATATTTAGCACTTCTTTAGTATGTTTGTTATCAATACACACATTAAAACGAATGAATATAAACCTTATGCGACAATCTTACACGTATAATTAAACAATCACATTTGTACCATTTTGATCATACAGCTAGAGACAGTTACATAAGACACAGACGCAAATCAAGCAAAGTAACTGGACTTGTTAAACGTTATATTTGAATGTAAACAATACAATAAAACATGTACATGTAACAGAATGCAGCAAAATAAGATTGTGAACAAAAAAAACCCACAACACAACACAATAGTATATACATAGCAGTGATAATAATGGAAAACAAGATGGTCAAGAGGATGTGAGGAGGCAGATAAGGATTTCTCTTATAACAATTTAGTTATTCAAGTATTTTGTCATTTAGATGCGAATTAACCTTCTGTATTGTAAACGTATGCAACGCACTATCTAGAGACACATACATGGTTATTTCTGCGCGGTGGGAAATATCGAATATGAGGTCTTTCTGAGTGGTTTGATCGAGTTGTATTTTATCTTTCTTACACCGATGGGAGTGGTGACCCTTTTATATTATGATTGGCAATAGGAAAATACAAATGCTCGCATTAACTCTGTAGCGTGTATATAAAGTACTCTTATTAATTCAGCTATCTACTACACTGCATAAACAAGCTGAACAATTAACTTCTTTTAATAAAATTGAATCAAGGAATAACTCTGTAACGTATACGTCGATTTAAGGTATGTAACCCTGTCTGCACCACTCATTGTGTTGTGTCTTGTTCTTTTCATTTCCTTTAGTACTTACAGTGCGGGCCGACGGTGCTATTGCGATTTGTTGCTGTGGTTTCTAAAGGACCATTTTTCTCATTTTAGAAATATCTAATGATTTTTGGCCTTATTGAATAAACTGTCAAAAAGATTTTGGTGAACATTTAATACCATTTAGATAAAATTTGCTTCAACACACTTGAATTTACATACTCAGAGCAATAACTTAGATTGAGATAACTATGCAGATTGTCGAATAAATCTAATGTTTTATGGTACACATATGTTTACATGTACCAAGCAAAATGTTTCCCTTTCACGAGCTGAAATGTACTTATTTGTCAACAGTGAAAGGCAATAACTCTGGAAGTAAGGCATGCGTAAATTTTGCTTATTGTGAAATTTATTATTGAAGTAAACTTTTAAACTAAATTTATTGAAAATCCGAAACCACTGACTTTACAAGTTCACAGGATGAGCTAACAGACAGATGACAGGCGATGGACGACGGGTAGAAAGCGACAACCTGCTACCGCATAAGCTTGCCTATTTTCAATAGAGCTACATTTAGTAATCCTGCGTTTTTGAAAGCTAATTATTATACAGGATTTACCTCTGATGCAGATATATTGCTTATAGTCTTCTCGTTTTTTGCTGGTTCAAGCTCTGGATTTGAGGCATTTTTATTCTTTACAGTAAGAGAATAGACTTCTATCTCATACTTTTGAAGTCCTGAATCTTGATCCGACCATCCATCCCAACTGACCTGAAAACTTTGCTGAAATTGTATAAAATGTATATTTTATTAATTATACATGTTTGTATAGTGGACGCATTGTTTGTTGCGGTTTAATTTGAGAAGTATATTTAATGTAGTGTTAGAAATAAATACTGATAAGGGAGATTCCTTGGAATCAACAGAATAAAGTAGCAAGCTCGGTTTTATTGAGTCTGTTCATGAGAGGTACCGTAATAAGCACACCACTCGCACACCTCTCACGCCCATAGCACCGACTTAAGCGGTAATCTACTTCAATGCCACAAATATTGGGCTCGTTGACCCAAAGAACCAGTAAAAATAACACTACTGATTCGTACCACGGGACGACTTTTACACCCGTCACACTACATTAAACGAACGCTAGTATGAATGTTTTAATATGAACTCTTCGTAATCAAAGTCGGAAATATAACAATAATTTCTCCATCAGCAAGCGAAAAACTTAAAAATCATTTTGCTAATAAGAGTTTTAAAGCAGATGTAATCTCACAAATACAAGTATACCAATTGTTTTCATCCAGACATAAACAAACGTTGCATTACTAGCATTACAGGTTATTTCCAAAATAACAAAGACAAATGTATTTTGATCGTTCCATTGTCCAAAAAGCAAGCACCTCAACAAACAACAAGTACAGGGATAACTAAGAGCAAGGTATGTGTCATAAAACAATAAATAGTTGACAATAGGGCTACTGCCTCGGAACGGACAGTGGAAATAAAGAAATCTTCGTCAGGCTATATCCCCAAAAATTAGCCAGCATTAACAAAGGTGTCATCAATATATGGATATGGATATAAAAAGTATAGAAAGCCACAAAGCAAGTACTCAATGACTTGTCAGAAACTAGAGCAACAAGAGAAGTTTAAGAATCAAATTACACCTTAATTTGTTTCTACCTACGGACGTAATCTTACAATTTACGCCACCTTAAGGATCCCAATATATATCAGTGTTGTCTGATGATTGAATTATATCGGTATGTTGAGTCCAGAGAAAGCGAGCACGATACGTTATGCTTTCTGCTTATTTATAGGATCAATAATTTATTCAAAAAACCTTTTTTGTTTTCTAATTTTAATTAACGGTTTATATTTACAACTGTTTTTATCAATATACTGCATTCAAGAAAGCGTAAATCAGGTGATATTAAAATTGTGTTAAGCAAGCATTTTTCACTACCGTTCATGAACAGTCTCAATAAAACCGAGACTGCGATACTTTTTGTATTTATCATGTTCGACGATTTCCAAATTTCTCTTTCATACTTTTTATATATCACAGTAGCGTTGTCTATGCAGTGTGGCGGCAAAAAAACGTCTCCCCGTGCTTGCAATCAGAACTGTTGTTCATTCCGATCTTTGCAGATCGCTGATCTCGATATTTATAGATATCGGTGGTACATTCTCAATACTTTTATTTTCTTACTTGAATTTTGAATAGGTGGTTCCACTACTCCAGCCTTCAAAGGTTCTGAGTATTGTTTAATCACCCTTAACATATGTTGCCTGCTTTTTAATTTAATCTTTTGACTGTTACCTGTGATACGCAGGCTTCATAACCTCTGCTCCCAACTAAATTCCATTTTCTTTATTTCGCCCATTGTTTTCTCGTTAACGGCAAAGCGATACCCAAACTCAAAAAAAAATCCATTCAAAGCACGTTTTATTGCTAATTCAAGTTCATGTACAACGACCAATATATCAAAACTATTGACTTCCTGACTTTCCGCGATTAAAGAACATATTATTAAATATTGCAGAAAGGCTTCTGTAAGCACCTACGACTTTTCCACACTATAAACTACTCTACCACTTAATCTAATCAAAGATAATTTGCTTCAGCTTATTCAGAAGACATTTTCTAGAGAAGGTACAACTTTTCTAGCTTGTAATAATGTCAGGGCTTTCTTTACAAACGCCCCTATTGATAATTATAATTTGTGGACTTGTACTGATGTTTGTAGAGCGTTATCTTTCCTTCTCGATAACATCTTTATAAGATACCTTAAAACTGTTTAACATCAGTTGTTGGTATTCCTATGGGTACTAACTGTGCGTCACTTGTCGCAGATTTGTACTGCTATGAAATAGATTTTATGTTGAGTTGTTCACCTGCAAGCCAGAGTGAAGTTATTGCATGCGTTTAATAAGGCATCTCGGTATCTAGATGAGATACTCAATATTGATCATCCGTTCTTTGCTCATATGGTTACTAACATTTATCCTCCAGAGCTCACGTGGAAAGAAAGCCAACAGTTCGGATACTAAAGCAGCATTTCTCGATCATCATCTCTCAATTTCTAATGATTTTATGCATACTAGAATCTATGATAAGAGAGATGACTTCAACTTTAACATTTTATACAAATTGATACAAATTCGAACTATTCTGGAACTAGCCATTTAACATGCATATATTCCTTCTGTAACCAATGTGTTGTAAAAGCAGTGTGATACACTTTGTATATATATATATATATATATATATATATATTGATTGGTTCCAATTGGAGCACACGCAACAGAATGCCTTATTGCAGAACGTACGTACCGTGTGAACAAAATCCGGGGTTACAAGGGGTTGTTCTTTACATCTAGTGGCCAGTTCAAAACAATGATTGGGCGGTTGTATGTCAAATCCTAACTCGAACGTCTTTGACACGGTTATACCATTTATGTTGTAAGAGTACATTATTTTGTTCTCCTGATTGGTGTAATAAACGATTCCACCATTTGTTGTAGACACAGTGAACACGATTCTAAAATGACAGAAAATAGACCCACACATGAGAATCACATGGCCATAAACTGATCAGTGGATGGAGTATATGCACAACTATATAAAGGTTCACATAAAGCTTAAATTAAGATACACGCTTTAATGTTGATAACAATGTATACAATACATACTTATTGCAAAGCCTAATGCAGACTAAGACAGTCGCCGTGTAAGCATAATTATGACCTAATTGAATGGATGTTATAGTAGAGATATAAGGAAGATACTTTCACTACATTACAAATAACTTATACACACCTTATTAACAGCCTGACCTTTCATTATAATACAGACATTAATAATGTGTAGTTAGATATTCCAAATTATCGGAATAAGTAGTTGTTATACTTTACGTCGCTATAAAAGCAAAATTTTACCGTAGGCAAGGATTTACACGGGTGTCTACCTTTAACTTGCTAGTTTACACAATTCTACTTTTATTTATAGTTGCATACATATTTCATTCATGCAAACAGACTCACGAATCTAAATGTGCGAATGGTTCGGGATATCCGCCCTGTAATACATTGTGCCATGCGGTGCTTGGTAACGTCTGATTTGGTTTGATGAGGCTGCATGACGAATTGTACAAACACGTTTCACTACTTAGCCAAGTGGACTGTACGCTTCCTGTTAACATTGGAGCATTACATGGTTAGTTGTCATTACATATGTAGCTAACAAATGACGTATAATTTGGGGGACAATAACTTTATTTGTAGAAACATAAAAGGTAGTTTGATGATACAGTAACTCCATGTCTTAGTCGATTTTATTTTCGTTGGAATTTACATATGTTGTATGTTGACAAAGATACCTATTGATGATAATACAGAGCCGCATACATTTAGATGTAGCTTATTGAATGTGTAGACTATTCTTAGCAAATATTTAATGAAATAAAATTAATAAAAGACGTCTGCTGTTAACGTGATTGTCAACATCATCAATATTTCGCTCCTGTGGAAAAAACGGTATAACAAAGCAGGCTGCATGTGTTAATCACAGTATACATTTATAATTGACATATGACGGATTATCACGCGGTTTCAACGTTTTGTGTGAAACCTTTTTTGAGGCGTGCGTTTCAGCCAAATGCTTGTTCCGCATTTGAATGAACACTTTTGACAATAATTACATGAATAGTATATCTTTGAAACTGAATTTTTAGTGATAAACAATTCGTAAGATTTGAAAATTAGTTGAGAAATAAGTATTTTACAGCCAAAATACCTTTTGATAGGACTTTTTTCAATGTAAATCCTTTTTGCTCGGACACAGGAAAACGAGAAAATGTCAAATACCTTGATTTAGCTTTAACATTGTGAAATAACGTTTCAATGCCGTCTTAATAGAACATTCAACAAATTGAAAACAGTTTTGAAAGGAATTCTGAAACATTTTTTTTGGATAAAGCAGAATTTTACATTAAAATGTCCCTTCAAAAACAACTTTTGCATTCTCATTCTAGTTTAACTATATAGTCTAACTATAGCCATCAAAGGAGATAAGGCGAGAAAATGAATATTGTATTTGTTCTAATTAAAATGTATATGTTTGGCAAAAAAAAGGCAGCTGATGTTTGTATCAAGTATATCATAACATCACACATCCCCGGTAAACGCTTTTGTTCTATATTATCTTGTAAAAAAAAAGAAATAATATTTCAGACAATTTGAAGTATAATATAAATAAAGAGTTGATCTACTGATATTCCAAGTTTAACCATTGTTTTCGAAAAAACAACTGTTTTACTTTCAAAGTCTGTGTAATAATTATTTATCAAACAATTAAGAATACAAGAGAGATACGCCTGGTGGCGTTAAAGCCGGGTTTTCCAAATGTGAAAGATGAGTGCCTGTGTGTTTGGTGAAACTATTTAATAGAGCTTTTCTAGATGCGAGTGGAAGCATGCTTTAATGTTGAAAATATAGTTTTCATTTTCAGCGCATGATGTTTGGTACATGTCAGCAACTTGCTGTCCAAGTTTTATAATTATAATTGCACATGGCAATGCTGAGATATAAAAAATAATTGGACATGGCAATGCCGAGATATAAAAACAAATTTGATGCCCGTATAACAAAGTTAAAAATATTAACATAACATATATTTTGGAGAAAGTAGGTCATAGTGACCTAGTTTTCAGGGTATGGTCACTGGTTTATGAGAGGAAGGTGCTGTTAAAAGTTGATGAAGATCGGACATGGCAATGCTGAGATATAACATAATTACCCCCGCCCAAACTTAAACAAAAAGGTTAACGTAACGCATGTTTTGGAGAAAGTAGGTCATAGTAACCTAGTTTTCAGGGTATGATCACTTTTTGATAAGAGGAAGGTGCTGTTAAAGTTTGATGGAGATCGGACATGGTAATGCTGAGATATATAGAAAACCCATAATATTGACGGCCGCCCGCTTCCCGCCCGGTGTACGCCAATCTATAAGCCGATTTTTTTTCTTTAACAAAACAGGCTAAAAAAGGTTAACGTAACGCATATTTTGGAGAAAGTAGGTCATAAAGACCTAGTTTTAAGAGTTGTGGTCAGTGCTTGATGAGAGGAACGTGCTGTTACAATTTGATTAACATCGGACATGGTAATGTTGAGATATAACAAAAAGTTAATTCTCCCCCCGCCCAAACTTAAACAAAAAGGTTGACGTATATTTTGGAGAAAGTAGGTCATAGTGACCTAGTTTTCAGGGTATGGTCAGTGCTTTATGAGAGGTAGGTGCTGTTAAAATTTGATGAAGATCGGACTTGGTTATGCTGCGATATAACACAAAAACTTAATTCACCTCCCCTGCCCAAACTTAAACAAAAAGGTTAACGTAACGTTTATTTTGGGAAAAGTAGGTCACTATGACCTAGTTTTCAGGGTTCGGGTCAGTGCTTGATGAGGGGAAAGTGCTGTTAAAATGTGATGAACATCGGACATGGTAATGCTGAGATATAACACAAAAACTTAACTATCCCCGCCCGAACTTAATCAAAAAGGTTAACGTAACGCATATTTTTGAGAAAGTAGGTCATGGTGACCTAATTTTCAGGGTATGGTCAGTGCTTGATGAGAGGAAGGAGCTGATAGAATATGATGAAGATTGGACATGGTAATGCTGAGATATAACAAAAAGCTAATTCCTCTCCGCCCCCGCCAAACTTAAACAAAAAAGTTAATGTCACGCATATTTTAGTGAAAATAGGTCATAGTGACCTAGTTTTCAGGGTGTGGTCAGTACTTGATGAGAGAAAGTTGCTGTTAAAATTTGATGAACATCGGACAGGGTAATGCTGAGATATAAAAAAAAAGATAATTCCCCACCCCGCCCAAACTTTGACAAATAGGTTAACGTAACGCGCATTTTAGAGAAAGTAGGTCATGGTGACCTAGTTTTCAGAGTATAGTCAGTGCTTGATGAGAGGAAGGTCCTGTTAGAATTTGATGAAGATCGGACATGGTAATGCTGAGATATAACACAAAAACTTAACCATCCCCGCCCGAACTTAAACAAAAAAGGTTAACGTAACGCATATTTTGGAGAAAGTAGGTGATAGTGACCTAGTCTGCATGTTGTGGTCAGTGCTTGATGAGAGGAAAGTGCTGTTAAAATTTGATGAACATCGGACATGGTAACGCTGAGATATAAAAAAAACATAATCCCCCGCCCAAACTTAAACAAAAAGGTTAACGTAACGCATATTTTTGAGAAAGTAGGTCATGGTGACCTAATTTTCAGGGTATGGTCAGTGCTTGATGAGAGGAAGGTGCTGATAGAATTTGATGAATATTGGACATGGTAATGCTTAGATATAACAAGAAGCTAATTCCCCTCTACCACCGCCCAAACTTAAACAAAAAAGTTAATGTCACGCATATTTTTGAGAAAGTAGGTCATAGTGACCTAGTTTTC
The DNA here is from genome assembly GCA_037043455.1 of Cyrtodaria siliqua. Taxonomy (NCBI): domain Eukaryota; kingdom Metazoa; phylum Mollusca; class Bivalvia; order Adapedonta; family Hiatellidae; genus Cyrtodaria; species Cyrtodaria siliqua. The sequence goes on from JAWPHD010006430.1 coordinate 75,663, forward strand.
AGGGTGTGGTGAGTGCTTGATGGGAGGAAGTTGCTGCTAAAATTTGATGAACATCGGACATAGTAATGCTGAGATATAAAAAAAAAAATCCCCACCCCCGCCCAAACTTTGACAAATAGGTTAACGTAACGCGCATTTTGGAGAAAGTAGGTCATACTAAATTCCATTATGTTTATTTCGCTCTTCGGGGCTTTTAATTTTATTAGATACTGGGACCATACGTCGTATGACATGGGGAAGCATATAACTCCATGTCCACCGCCGTATGCATGCCATCTTTGGGATGGTTAAAATTGTGTACTATTGATTTTATGAATATTGAGTTCTGCTCAACCCGGGGCTAGAGGGCGTGAGCGGTAGCTAGCATATTTCACTACCGCTCATGAACAGTCTCAATCAAACCGAGACTGCAATATTTCGTATGTGTCGTGCTCGGCCGTTTTCAAAGGTACATTATCATACTTTTTTATAGTAACCTAGTTTTCAGGGTATGGTCAGTGCTTGATGAGTGGAAGGTATTGTTAGAATTTGATGAAGATCGGACATGGTAATGCTGAGATATAACATAAAGACTTAATTCCCCCCACAGATATAACACAAAGACTTAATTCCCCCCCCCCCCCCCCACCACCCCTACATACCGCCCAAACTGAAACAAAAAGGTTAACGTAACGCATATTTTGGAGAAAGTAGGTCATAGTGACCTAGTTTTCAGGGTATGGTCAGTGCTTGATGAGAGGACTTTCCTGATATATCGTTTTGTTTTCAAAGACTAAATCATGTTTGGAGATCACTTAGAATATGGAAAATTAACAAGTATTTTACCTCTTTTGAGAACAGCTGTGACGAAAATCTTGTCGATCCCTATCTTTGTCTTAACAGTGTCTATATATGGTTGTGGAGTTGCTGACTGAATTGTGAATGACGATTTAGCCTTAACACTGACAGTTGACCAATCAATAACGTTTGTCCATATCTTTTTGTCAAGGAACTGTGGATCTGGTAAAAATAAAGGACCACCTCCTTCGCGTCGTAAATCTAATTCGTGCTGGAGTATCTGTGGTTTTAGCAACTCATGTGCGCTTGCTAAAACTGAAATATAATTTTAAAAGTTCAGATGCAGAAGTCTTTTCACGATTATATCAACCATTTAAAATGTTAAATAAGTGGCATTTAAAAAGAATACATACAATATGTGGATTTAGAACAAGCCTACATGTCAAATGATAACTTGATGCTTTCATTTAACTTTAGGCCCGAACAGCTTGCCTTATACAACTTCAAATACATTTCCTTGTATTCATAAACATACATAATTAGTTCAGTAGTTTTGTCGTCTTTATTTGTATATTTCTATAACGTTTGAAACGAATATAGAAAATAAGCTGACATGCTACCATGTCATAACTGAAAGGAAGCGCTGGATGCATTCTATCTTTAATATGCAGATACAATCAGCAGAGACTTATTTCTTTTCCATTTCCTCTTAAATATTATGTGCAAAACTCATTTGCATTATCCACCAAACCTATGGTGCATGATTCGAATTAGGTTCGCCACACGCCATTTATACACTTTGACAATCAAATTTCATCCCATTATTTCAATTAGTAACCAAAGTGATAAACCAGACATAAACATGCATGACCTTGACCCATGAACTTCACCTTAACCGTTTAATTTGGGAATTTACACAGTCGCCGTATTTTATGATACAGTATATGTTATTGACGTGTATGGAGACCTATTACTTGAAACGAATTCTTTTGGTGGAGTCACGCCAAAATAATGAGTTCCAAGTAATATTTTTCCATATACATTCAGTAACCTTTTTATTGAATACGTTCATCTTGTTTTCTGTTAATATTTTATAGACATATTGTCTACCATACATTTTCAAAGAATTCGTGTTATTTCCGCATTTTTGTTGTTGTTTATTTTTGTTCTTCGCGGTTCGGTGGGGTTGGATACTCTTCAAAAACATGGAAACGCCCACGATAGAAACTACTCACGTATTCTAAACGTTTTAATACTGAATTACGTCTTCTGCGGCATAGTTTTGTGATAAAATAAAAACTATAGGACTTATTGTTGACGGTTTTGTATACATTTACTTCGAGAGGATTTCTTACCGTCATGTTCACGTTTTTAACCGAAAAAGTGACTGTACTTCTAACAAGGACGCGGAATTATTTAGTGTTCAGAACAAATGTCATTTCCAATATCGACGTGCCGCAGCAGGCAATTGAACCACGTACCTCTTGCTTTCTGGATAAGTATGCTCACCATTACACACCATACCTATATATATTTGAAATAGAATATTTGAATGTGTGAAATAAAAACGTTGTATGTAGTCGCCTATCTATGAAATATCCAAAGTTGGAGCTCAGTAGGGTTAAAGAGCTACGTCATAATATAATGTCATGATTGCCATTCAAATATCAGATGGCGTGGTGGTGTAATGGTGAGCATACTTGCCTGGAAAGCATGAGGTCAGTGGTTCAATTCCCGGCTACGGCCCGCCAATATTTGAAATGACAATTGTTTTGAATATTAATTCCGTGTCCTTGTTAGACGCAATAGAGTACTTGTGCTAAACAAAAGAAGTCGAAGAAAAAGACCCAGGCCATCTTCATGGTATAATCAATAAAAGCGTGCGACTGTAACCTTATAAACAGCGTCTGGGTATCTTTAAAATGGTACCAATAGATTGTCATTGATTGTTTGAGTATAACATTTTAACAATTTGATGGGTGATATACACCTTTCTTAATTCATTGTATGTCTCTGGGAGTGGATTTTTCACTGACAACGACTCTTGCTCTTGCTGTTTCAGAGAAGAATATATGTAAAACTGTGATCCCAGGTGCGGGGTCAAACTTATAGTTCCCACGGCTCATTTTTGAACAAACTTTGTAGAGGACTGTTAGCTAATGCGACATACAGTTTATGAGAGCTCTTTAGAGAAGAATACTTGTATAAGTCTAAGAAACAGTAAAGTCGAGTAAACATTTGACACCTCTTTATACAATTTAAGACCCCTGGGCCAGGCTATCTTTTAGCCTGGGGACTTTATTTGAACTAACTTGATAATCTAGTATCTATCAATAATTTCTGAGCAAACTGTCGAAATCTGTTCCGCGGTTCTGTAGAATAAGGTTTTAATAAACTTCAAACTAATGGTCTAAGGATCATCAGTGTTAAGTTTGGTAAAAGTCGAAGAAATAGTTTTTGAGAAGTCATTTACAGCAACACCGGTTGGATAGACGACGGACGGATAATGGATGAAGAGTAATCCCAATAGTTCACCTCTGAACTTATGGCTGGGTGGGGTGGGGGGGACCTAAAACAACACAGAATACTACAAGTACCGGTGCAACAACAGTTTTTATTTCTGTCTCAAATAATTGAGAACGCAATATATGCACAAGTGAACATTTTATGAAGCTGTGTGTGTTCTCTCACACTATATACATACATGTGGCACAATTGGTTCCTCCAAATCCCTCAGCACATGTACATGTCTCGTACAGCATGTCTTCTTCACCGCAAGTTCCAGGATAACATAGGGCGCCGGATCTCCATGAGCACGCCCCTAATTTGATATATAATTGAAATTTAGAAGCAAAAAACGGGACATCATCAAACAAATAATAAAACAGTTGACAACATGGGTATCGCATTGGACCGGTCAGTGACAAAAAGGTCGCGTTAATTTTTGCGGAATAGCAATTTTGTAAATGACCTTCATAATTGGAATCAGTAGTTTAGTATCTGGCTTCCGTCGCATAATATTTGCGCCCAAGCGTCATTGCCTATGCGATGATAATGTGATATATACCGAAAGGAAAAAGAAACGCGACACGGGAATTTCCGCTATATATTATATATACTACACCCTTAATTCCATATATATTCCAAGGAAATCCCAAGATGTTTTGTAAAAAAAGAGTTGCAGTTAGTTAGAGAATGGATACAACTGTGATGTTGTAGACGTTTGAAGCACAGTACACGTTGTAACAAGAAATTCATAAATGTTGAGGTTCCTCTTTAAAATATTCAGCCAGTTCAGTATTACACTGGAACATATACTGTATATCCCGAATAGAAACTATGGTTTATTATACTGCTGAACTGCATACATACGTTTACATTTCGATGGATCCACATGATGAGTATATGCATACGACCCTTTTTTGTTATAAACTACCTCTCCATCACACCTGTCACATGTGCTGCTATCTCCGTCACTACATCTAGGAATGTCGCAATCGGTGATGGCTTTACAGGCTGCCAATTAAAGACACAATATTCATAGCATAATGGAGCACACCGATACCGAGAACGCATCAACAAGTGGACTGGCTGTAATATGGTTTATATTATGTACCTAATTAAGTATCATAGAGCTATGACGCGGTCTATATACGTAATTAAGTATCATAGAGCTATGACGCGGTCTATATAGGTAATTAAGTATCATAGAGCTATGACGCGGTCTATATAGGTAATTAAGTATCATAGAGCTATGACGCGGTCTATATAGGTAATTAAGTATCATAGAGCTATGACGCGGTCTATATAGGTAATTAAGTATCATAGAGCTATGACGCGGTCTATATAGGCAATTAAGTATCATAGAGCTATGACGAGGTCTATATAGGTAATTAAGTATCATAGAGCTATGACGCGGTCTATATAGGTAATTAAGTATCATAGAGCTATGACGCGGTCTATATAAGTAATTTAGTATCATAGAGCTATGACGTGGTCTATATAGGTAATTAAGTATGCGGCACGACTCCATCCGCACGTTCCGCCATTGTTTCTGAGACATTGCGTAATGCCTGCATAAACCATTAACCGCCGCATTTCATTATCAATTGACTAAACCCTTAATGTCACACGCCCATGCATAAAACTCACCAAAGAGAAGTATATCACGCATATCTAGTCATGTTCTTGTAACGCCTGTCTATTTTTAGACATGTTTTTCTTGAGGTCTTGTTCCGTAATTGAAATTAGTTTTATACATGTAGGTGTGGTAATTCAGGTCTAGTTAATTGAAATATTGCGACTGTTTATTCGTGATAATGCATTGTGTGATGTCTTCAGAAACCTCGCCGTAAAGTGTGGACGGAGCCGTGCCGCATACCTAAATTAGTTTATTTTTATAATCAAAACCTAATAACTGACTGTCAAGACTTAACTACTTTATATTTTAGCAGCAGCAACAACAACAACAACAACAACTCAACCAAACGTGTTCTAGTCTTAGTACATGTGTGACAACAACATGACTATAAATTAAGACTGTGACAACAACATGACTATAAATTAAGACTGTGACAACAACATGACTATAAATTAAGACTGTGACAACAACATGACTATAAATTAACATATGAGTGTGCTATGAGTTAAAGAAAAACAAATAAACCTGATTTGTAATTCATCAGGGTGGATACAAACTGACACGTTATTCAACAGAAAATATTGAGTATTTCAATTTGAATACAACGTTGATGAAAGTAGTCCATCTCCAGTTTCAGATGTGAAGTCGGCAAGAAGCGATATTACCAAATAAGAGTGTAACACAGGTTTTTAAAGGATTTAATATCTCTAGACCCGATTTTCCTCACATGCGAGAGGCATTTTGAAAGTTCTGCAATTGGCTCGATAACTTCGTGCATTCTTAGCTTATTTTAATAATTAACGCATGATCATCCTTCTATTGACTGACATTTGATTTGCACGTGCGCGTCATGGCGATTAAGTATTACGTCATGGCGATTAAGTATTATAGCGGACAATAGTAGGTGTGGTTTTCACTATTGATTGTAATTAGTGTGAACTTAAGAAATGGCGAAGGAAGAGCAGAGTGTATATAAAATTCAGTCGTTCGCCACTGTATAGCGGACTTGGTTTATGGGAGTGCTGCTCTCTAATATGCTACAATAATTAGTGGTCGCAACGATTTAAGGTACTTCAGCAATTTGAATAGATGATATGCCAACTTCGGACAATGAAACAATTTCGATGCAATATGTATTTTAAACACAAATTAGGGCATCAAATCAAGTACTTTCATCTTTCATGTGTAAATAAACAAGCAAAATGTTAGAAGTTGGCGACGTCAACGCAAAGAATGTAAATGATATGCACGAAAAAGAATCAATCATAGGCATCCGGTTCAGATAGGGTAATTCCAACCCTCGGTATAATTGTTTTAATCGGAACCTCGGCAGAGCCTCGGTTCCGAGAAAAACTTATACCTCGTGTTGCAATTCCATATCTTCACCGGATACCTATGGACGATTCTTATAAGATACACAGTGGAGGAAATTTCTGACATGTGGCATTATTTCGAGGGACAGTGTTTATGACTTTAAAGAAAATACCTAGATTCAGGAAGATATGCACAAAATGGATATCCATTTGTTAACGCAAGCAAGGAAGGAGGAAAGCGTGAAAAAAACTAAGGAACTTATAAAAATGTATGCATATGGACAATGGGCGACTTTTTGAAATAGTAACTGGTGATGAATCTCATTCTTTGAACCCGTCTGCAAAGGGAATAACAACGTCTGGGTCGAGGCAAATGGGGAGACCCCACAACTAGCTCGGAGAACCAAGTCCTTAAAACGTGTTGTGTACGTAGTGGAATGGTAGCTCAGGTTCCTTTCCTTGAACAAACCACAGTCACAGGAAAGTACTACGCTGAAAAAGTTCTGCCAGCTATCGTTCGGCATTACACTGAGGTCCGTCCACGTACCGGGGTGCTCAAACCGAGGCTCCTCTATGATAACGCACCGTCGCACAAGCCGGTCATCTTACAGGATTATTTGGAGATTCAAGGAATTAAATTTCTGCCTCACCCTGCATTAACCGTGTGACTTTTGGTTAAATTCTCTTATCAAACAGTGCTTAAGAGGACTTCGGTTCGAGACGCGCGTAGCCATCGGTAGAGCGCTATTTTAATGTAGTACCAGTAACATATTTAAAAACGACTATAAAAAGGCATTTTCAGATTGGATAAGACGTCTGCGAAAATGTGTACAGGTAAGCGGTGAGTATTTCGAGGGCTTGGATAAGCTATTTGTAACCAGGTAAGTGTTATATTTTTAAAGCGCAACCAGATGCAGAACTTTCAGAATGTCCTTAAGAACTTCTAAAGTCGTGTAGTATACAATTTCGATTTTCAATCAATTTGCATAAATATCGGTCGATAGAGGTGCACGTGCATGTGCTTAAAATAGTTCATCCGAAAATAAATCAATCAAAAGTGTTGTGTAGAAATTTTGGAATACGAAAATTTCATTACAAGAAAATCAAAATACATATTTAACACGTTACAACGTATGTCTATGGGACACGGATGCCCGCATTAGTGCTAACAGTCGGAAGCAAATAAAACTTCAATGCAAATTAAGTCTGAAAAGTAGGTCAAGGTCATGCATACTGACCTACTTTTGTTAGGAACATACTGCTGTCATATAGCTGTGATATATATTTTTTTTATAGAAATTCAAATGTCAATGGGAACTCTGATAAAAGAAGTTTCAGTCCAAATTATGTAAGGTAACGTCCCGTCTCGTCGCGTACCGTCCATTACCCCATTGTGTCCTGTCCCGTCGCTTTTGTCCCGTCGCGTCTCATCTCGTAACAACTGTTTATTACTAGCATTTCTAAAACAGTTTTGAATGGGTTGTTCCCAAACTTCATATACTCATAACATCTGATGACCTTATGTCCCTATACATCACCCATTGTTGATTGCGTAATTTATTACAGAATTATGGGCCTTTTGTTTGCCTTAGAATAAAAAAGCGGGGATATTCATCATCTTCATAGAGGGTTCTAGTTTCATTTGGCGAGGATGACATGTGTGAAGTTTCATTGCAATCGGCACAAAACCCTAGAAAAAGGTGTGAACACAGGCTTATTTTCCGACATTCAAAGTGAAAAAAATGGTAAAATAAGCTGCTGCCTAAGACCATAAACTAATGCTTCATGCAAAGTATTAAAGGTCTAAGCCCTGTAGTTTCGGAGATGTTTTTAAATTTTCGCCTATAACATATAATGCTCTGGACGGGTTAACCTTTACTCCAGGACCACCATTTCGATAAGCTTGAGAGAGCTAAATACATGCTTTCTACAAAATATTAGAACTAGCTCATGATATTTCCTGTAAAACACATTCATCTATAATGTGGCCGGACATACTTTGACACCAGGATCATCATTTGAATAAACTTGATAGCAAATCATTATCTAATGCCATATCCAAAATATTAGAACTGTAGTTCGTGTAGTTTCAGAAAAAAAGATTTCTATATATAAATCTATGTAAAACGGTGACCCTCAAGTAGGACTAACTTTGACCACATTTTTCTAGTCCTGTGACATTTGGCGCCCAACGGGGGACCGTGACTGAGTAAACTTCGAGAAACATGCAAATGATTCTCTGTACCCAAGGAAATTCGAGGACGAATTTCAGTCTGTAGGGGGAGTGTGTCACGGTTATGGATATCAAACAGGTAGATTGATGTTGCATTGTCTGGCCGGTTAGCTCAGTCGGTAGAGCATCGGAACGGTAGTCCGAATGTCCCGGGTTCGAGCCCCGGTCTGGCTGCATATTTTTCTAGCCCTGTTACATGTCCACGTAAAACACGTGATCTATATAAATACAAAATTTGATCCCAATTCTTAACTTCGGGGATTTCATTTTTATCGCAGCTTGATAGTCTAGTGGTTGTTGATCATTAATCAAGAAAATTGCTGAAATATGTTCAACGGTTCTTGATAAGAAGGTGTTTTAACGTTTCAATAGTTTCAATAGTTTGTAGTAACGGCGGTCACCGTGTATGTCGCGTTGACCTAATTAAAACACGTTTTGAAGCATTGATCTATAAATCATCTATCTGAAGTTTGATCAAAATTGATCAAGCGGTTTCTGAAAGGAACACATAAAAATAAAAGAAAAGAAAACAACTCCAATATTTCTCCTCTGTGATTTCGACAAATGAGATAAAGTGCGCATTTATGTTCAAAAACATCATTTCAAATCAATAACATCAATACTTGTTCACAAATAAAAATAATAAAAGTATACCTTTGCATAGGCCATCGCTATTATCGGCGTAAAAACCTGTATTACAGTCAATACATGTGTTGGGTGCAACACACACCCCTCCACTGCACGTGGTGATTATACCGTCAACATGTTTAACGTATCCTTCATTGTACATGTTACAAGTTGACAGTCCTACTGTGCCATTGCATATTGCTAAAATATATATTATGAATGTTTAACAGCAACTATAAACATCTAATAAACTTAAAGTTAGGAGAAAAATTTCATCAATAAATTAACGTTTGTTAAATTCAAATATGTCGTTTTTCGATTTCGAGCCGCATAAAATAAACTCTCTTAAAGTTTGTTCTATATGCTGGAATAAGGGTTAGTCTACCGATTGTGTCAACCATTGCTATTTTGTGTAAACGTTTACCGATTGTGTCAATCATTGCTATTTTGTGTAAACGTTTACGCTTCATTAATTAATCATTAACAAGACCTCGGTATGAGGGTGTCTCGTCCACCGCGGCAAACCGCCTATGAAATATTTTATTGTGCTTAAATGATGTACACCAAAGACAACACTTCACGTGACCAAGTATCAAACATAATCATAAGAAGTTAAGTTACTGAGGTTAAGTGGTTTAACCAGGGTGTAGGTATGGGGAAATAACGCAAAATAGTACCTTGACCTTGGTATTTTTTGTCGTTCAGCGATGTCCACCAATGCCAACAATACATATATGACCAAGTATCAAAGACATAAAGTGAGGCAATCACATAAAATTTACTGAGATTAAGTTACCTAACCGAGATGAAGATACCTAACTAAGGTTAAGTTAGGGAAACTAACGCAAAATATGACCTTGGTATTTTTTGTCGTCCAGCGATGTTCACCAATGCCAACAATACATATGACCAAGTATCAAAGACATAAAGTGAGACAATCACATTAAGTTACCTAATCAAAGTTAAGTCTGGGGAAAATAACACAAAATATGACACTGACCTTGGTAATTTTTGTCGTTCAGTGATGTCCACCAATGCCAACAATACATATGACCAAGTATCAAACAAAGAAATTAAAGTTATCAAAAAAAGTTAACTGAGGTAAACTTACATAATCAAACTGATGTTTAGGGTAAATAACGCAAAACATGACCTTGACCTTGGTATCTTTTGTCATTCATCGATGTCCACCAATGCCAACAATACATATGACCAAGTATCAACGACATAAAGTTAGGCAATCACATTAAGTTACCTAACCAAGGTTAAGTTAAATAACCAAGGTTAAGTTTGGGGAAAATAAACAAAATATGACCTTGACTTTGGTAATTTTTGTCATTCAGCGATGTCCATCAATGCCAACAATACATATGACCAAGTATCAAAGACATAAAATGAGGCAATCACATAAAGTTAACTGAGGTTAAGTTACCTAACCAAGGTTAAGTTACATTACCAAGGTTAAGTTTTGGAAAATAACGCAAAATATGACCTTGACCTTGGTAATTTTAGCATTACGTGATGTCTCTTGACCCAACAAAGCTGACAAAGTTTCAGAAAGATTCGAGCAGCGGTTGTTGAGATAAAGTTGATTTAAAATGTGGACGCCGCCGTCGCCTCCGCCGCCTCCGCCGCCACCGCCGCCGAAAAGTGACTGCTTTGTCTCGCTACCCACTATCATGGGCGAGACAAAAATGCAACGTTGTATACTTCAACAGACGTAAACTTGAGAGTGTAGAAGTCTCCTTTGCTCAAGTTGTTAGCAAGAACATGTGAAAGTAGATTGTTAAATATATAAATCAAGATGAAATACGAACATGTGTAGCGCATGACTAGAGTATGTTCCAGTATGTGGATGTGTGCACAGTTTGAATGTGGATGTGTGCATATTGCTAGCGCAGTTTGTATGTGGATGTTTGCATGTTGCAGGCACAGTTTGTTTGTGGATGTGTTCATGTTGCAGGCACAGTTTATATGTGGATGTGTTCATGTTGCAGGCACAGTTTATATGTGGATGTATGCATGTTGCAGGCATAGTTTGTATGTGGATGTGTGCATGTTGCAGGCACAATTTGTTTGTCGATATGTGTATGTTGCAGGCTAACTTTGTATGTTGATATGTTTCTGTTGCAGGCACAGTTTGTATGTGGGTGTGTGCATTTTGCAGGCACAGTTTGTTTGGGGATGTGTGCATGTTGCAGGCACAGTCTGTATGAGGATGTGTGCATCTTGCAGGCACAGTTTGTTTGTGGATGTGTGCATGTTGCAGGTACAGTTTGTATGTGGATGTGTTTCTGTTGCATGCATTGTTTGTGGATAGGTACCTGTTGTAGGCACTGTTTGTTTGTGGATATATATATGTTGCAGGCACTGTTTGTGGATGCGTGCCTATTGCGGGCACTGTTTGTTTGTGGATATATACATGTTGCAGGCACAGTTTGTGGATATGTGAACGTTGCAGGCACAGTTTGTTTGTGGATGTGTGCTTGCACAGTTTGTTGATCTGTGCATGTTGCATGCACTGTTTGTGGATATGTGCATGTTGCTGGCACAGTTTGTGGATGTTTGTCCGTTGCAGGCACAGTTTGTTTGTGGATTTGTGCATGTTGCATGCACAGTTTGTTTGTGGATGTGTGCTTGTTACTAGCACAGTTTGTTGATCTGTGCATGTTGCATGCACTGTTTGTGGATATGTGCATGTTGCAGGCACAGTTTGTTGGTGGATACATGTTGCAGGCACAGTTTGTGGATGTGTGCCTGTTGCAGGTACATTTTATTTGTGGATGCGTGCACGTTGCTAGCACAGTTTAAGGATGTGTGCCTGTTTGATTGTGGATATATACATGTTGTAGGCACTTATTGTGTATGCGTGCCTATTGCGGGCACTGTTTGTGGATATACACATGTTGCAGGCACAGTTTGTGGATATATGCATGTTGCAGGCACAGTTTGTTTGTGGATGTGTGCTTTTGCTAGCAGTTTATTGATCTGTGCATGTTGCATGCACTGTTTGTGGATATGTGCATGTTGCAGGCACAGTTTCTTTGTGGATACATGTTGCAGGCACAGTTTGTGGATGTGTGCATGTTGCAGGTACATTTTACTTGTGGATGCGTGCATGTTGATAGCACAGTTTAAGGATGTGTGCCTGTTTGGTTGTGGATATATACATATTGCAGGCACTGTTTGCAGATGCGTGCCTATTGCAGGCACTCTTTGTTTGTAGATATATACATGTTGCAGGCACAGTTTGTGGATATGTGCATGTTGCAGGCACAGTTTGTATGTGGATGTGTAGATGTTGCAGGCACAGTTTGTATGCGGATGTGTGTATGTTGCAGGCACAGTTTGAATGTGGATGTGTGCTTGTTGCTAGCATGGTTTATGGATGTATGTCTGTTGTAGCCACAGTTTAATTGTGGATGTGTGCTTGTTGCTAGCCCAGTTTGTGGATCTGTGCATGTTGCATGCACTGTTTGTAGATATGTGCATGCTGCAGGCACAGTTTGTTTGTGGATATATGTTGCAGGCACAGTTTGTATGTGGATGTGTGCATTTTGCATGCACAGTTTATTTGTGGATGCGTACATGTTGCTAGCACAGTTTAAGGATGTGTGCCTGTTTGATTGTGGATATATACATGTTGCAGGCACTGTGTGCCTGCAGGCACTGCTTGTCTGTGGATACATGCATGTTGCAGACACAGTTTGTGGATGTGTGCATGTTGCAGGCACAGTTTGTATGTGGATGTATACATGTTGCAGGGACAGTTGTTTGTGCATGTTTGCATGTTTCAGACACAGTTTATTCGTGGTTGTGTACATTTTCCAGTCACGGTTTGTTCGTAGTTGTGTACGTTTTCCAGGGGATGTGTGAATGTTTTAATCTCTGAACTTTATATTGATTTCGAAGGACCACTTAAGCCAACTATTTGTTGGGGTACATGAATTTCTTCTACTTTATTACGAGTATTTTTATAATATAGCAGGAGCGTAGCTAGAATATAATCGATGTATAGGCAGCCGAAGTGACATGTTAAGCGATGAAACCGCGAACGGCTAGTGGGTCAGAAGGCATGCTCTACCTGAACTTTTTAAATTTTAAAAATCTAGATTCTCCGAGATGGCATTTCAAGCATTTTAAAGTCCAAAACATCAATGAAATTGGTACAGTTTTAATAAAAGATAGTTAAAAACATTGTGTCAAGTTTTCATGAACAGACTCAATAAAATCAAGTCAGCTACTTTTCTTTCTTGTTTATGTTTGCTGCTTCCAATGGATCCTTTTTACAGTATTTATTGTAGTAAAATAAATTTCGTATGAAACAAGATATTTTTGAAATAATTTTATTTTTATATGAGCACTACAATTTTCTGTTCGTGTTGCTTTTTTTCCCTAAAGAAAAAAATATGAATTGCTAGGCTGTTGTTCATCCGGTTTATTTCAATTGAACACGGGCTTCTCATTTCTGGACTGGATGGTCCTAAATGTCAGACTCACAAAGTCCATGCGCATGTTGTTGGCGCAGATGAACGTCTTCATAACACAATCAAAGTCATTATATATCTCTCTTTACGGTGAAATTGTCTCTTTGTAATACTATATAAAATATCTACTAGACCATGTCAGAAACATCGATAAAATCATGATTGAACACATGTTTGTTCTTTGGTGGAGGAAGTTTTAATAATAATATACGCGATTAAATAAAGTTTGTTTTCTTCGGAGTGAAAACTAGGCCGTATTGTATTGTGGGTTCATAATTAAACCAAAGTCGTTGAAAGTATTAATAGGCGTTGGATTCTTTTAATGGTGTCGAATAATTTTGCATTTACTGTTTGGTGAAATGTTGTATTACGTTACAAGAAAAACAGGGAACATGCATGTATGTAGTTCAATCTTCAAAACGCATACTTACGCAAGCAATTTGTTCCACCATATCCGTCACAACAAACTGTAACCTGTCTACTTGTTTGCCTTTAAAATATGATAATTGAATCGTTTTGAAATACAGTGAAATGTTGAATACCTTGTTAGTTTTGCTTTTTCTAATACGTAAAAGAAATAATCTTTTTATTTAGAAAAAAATAGAAAATGAATGAAATACTACTTTGATACTCTATGTATCTCCTATTTGATGTCAATTGTCAAATCACGGTATTGTTTACTTTTAATAACTTGATATAAAACAAATTCATAACAGTAGCATATTAACTGCGGTTGATGCATGCGTATTTGTTATTGTATTATATAAGTAGTATAGGCTTCGCTTGGGCGCCACGACTGCGCATGCGCAGGCGCGATTTGGTTTTCTAAAAATAGAACGTGTTAGGTCACGCGCGATCTCATTTGCATATGAATGTATTTTTGGGTAGAGGGGCTTAGTGGCAGGATGTTCTAACAAAAGGTATTGACATTCAGACTTAATCTGTGGACAATATAGAGACAGGATGTCTGAGTTCCTTTTGTATAAAACCTGCTTAGGGGATTAGTGGCAGGATGTTCAAATAAAAGGTATTGACATTGAGACTTAATCTGTGGAGATTATAGAGACATGATGTCTGAGTTCCTTTTGTATAGAAACTGCAAAGGGGCATACTGCCAGGATGCTTGAACAAAAAATAATGACACGGTGATTTGACCTCCTACCGTAATTGAAAACGTGAACAAAGAACCGGAAACCCTCTATTATACCAACACTTTGAACACAATATTTGACATATTAAGACTCGTACTTCTATAAATAGGGTTGACATGTGACATCTATAAATAGCACAAACGGACCCGACCGCAATAGAGAACGTAAACGAAGGACCGGAAACCCTCTATTATACCAACATTTTGAGCACAAGATTTGACATGTTAAGACTCGTACTTCTATAAATAGGGTTGACATGTGACATCTATAAATAGAAAAATGGACAAATCTGATGGGTGGATAAGTACCACTTAACTTCTCTGTATATACCCCATATATCCCACAGTAATCCTACAACACTCTTACAGCATCATAGAAGCACCCATACAGCACCCCTGCAGCACCCCTGCAATACCCCTGCAGCACCTCTAAAGCACCCTGCAGCACCTCTACAGCACCACTGCAGCACCCCTGCAGCCTACAGCATCCCAGCAGCACCACTGAAGCACCCCTACAGTACCCTGCAGCATCCCCCTGCAGCTCTCTGCAGCACCCCACAGTACTCCTACAGTACCCCAAGTACCCCAAGTACCACACAGTACCCCCACAGTACCCCCACAGTATACCCAGAGTCGGCGGCGATGCCTGGCCAATACATGTCAATTTCAATCTAATTTGATCAAAGACCGTGTAGGTAAAATATGTCCGTCCGGGTACCAAATATTCCCACCGCCGATCCAACATGATGGTTTTATATAGAGTATATAAGGGTAAAACATCGGTATACGTATTGCCGTTTTAAGACTGACCAGTACGTTATCGTTAAACGGTATTAGTAATACCACTATATATATAAAATCGACCAATCAACTCGTAGATATTTAAGCGTGTCTGTACTTGATTTAACAAATCTAGTAACAATTAGTCATCGGCTATTAAAACATCTGGATTGGTGGTGGTGGTGGATGTGGTGGGTTGTTGTGGTAGTGGTTTTGGTGGGTGGTTGTGGTGGTGGTTGTGGTGGCAATCCTCTTCCTCTTCCTCAATCTTCCTCCTCGTCCTCCTCCTCCCTCAATCCTCCTCTTCCTCCTCAATACTTAATGGTCGTTGCTAATCCCCCTCCTCCTCAAACCTCCTCCTAAATCACCCTCCTCCTCCTCCTCCTTAATCCTCCGCCTCCTCAATCCTCTTCCTCCTCGTTCTCTTCCTCCTCCTCCGAAATCCTCATTCTCCTCCTCAATCCTCCTCCTCCTCCTGAATACCTTTCCACGTTCACATATGAATGGTCCTAGGAATTTCTACAATCTCATTGGTCAGATAGTACTTAATCGTGGTTGCTAATTATAGAATCCAAACGTCCTAGTTATTTATATACATGTAAATATAATGTCATAGTTATTTATACCTGTTCAAACTTGTTTCATACACTTATGCTCTGGTATTGATCGAATAGTAACTATTTATAGCAAGCTAGCGTTTCCGGTTTTGGTCTACAATCAAACAGCTCTTGAAAATATCTTTAGAATGATACAAAACACAATAGGATTCGGTCCATTACGAGGTAATTATGGGTATTTAAAGTTTCGACCAATCAGAGTCTACCATTTATGTCACGTGATCCCTAAACAGTAATATCACCGTAACTATAAGTAAATAAAAGTATATATTTTTGGAATCAGCGTGAACAGATCTATCAAATGGTATCAGTTTTATATGGTTTAAATTACAAATTAAATGCAATAACTCTAAAAGTAAACACAATTGATGCGAGAACCCTAGATTTATTCGAAAGGTCATTATTAGAAAATGGAATAAAATTGAACATTAGACATTAAATGATACCCTATGGCTTTAAACTGATTTTAAGTTATTTTCCGAAACAAAAGTTTCAAATCTGTTTATACCAGTTAGAAACATGTTGAACATATACGGATACCATTTTTATAACGTATAAACCTGAATTCATAACTCCCTGAAAAATAAACCTTTTAAGCCCCTAATGGTCAAAAGTTAATCCGTTACCACGGTGATATAATCCCTAATAATAAATAAATTATCAGCTTTGTATAGAAAATCTAACTGTCAATATCTTTTGTTAGAACATCCTGCCACTAATCCCCTCTACCCACAATGCATTAATATGCAATGAGATCGCGCGTGACCCAACACGTTCTATTGTTAGAAAACAAAATGGCGCCCGTGAATGCGCAGTCGTGGCGCCCAAGCGACGCCTCTACTACTTATATAAATGTTGTATTTTTTTGCAAACATAAGCGCCTGAAACTGTATATAGATAAATAATCTCCAAATATCAACCGATTTCTATGGACAGACATCAACGAACAAAGAAATGATTGATGTTTCAAACCGCATTTAAATATTTTCAATTAATTGTTAGTCGGGAAATTTGCCCTGAAACCTCAAATGTTAATTTGTTTACAGTTCGTACATGTACTCACACGTAATAGTATTTGGTACTGCTCCACCAAGCGCCTCCTGTACCTGTCCTCTCTCTACCATATTCTGTAATTTCACAATATCGTGGTCCTCCACTGTAATTGTCATGTAAATATATTAATTGCAAAACTAACATCAGTTTTTTATTTTGTTTTTTTGTTTTTGAAAATTTCGTTTTAAAGTTAAATCTGACAGTTAATGTCCCTATCATATAAATATACTGTGTATATGTATCACCAATCAAATGTCACTAAAGTAGACTATAGTATAGCAAATATGTAATGTTTGATTAAAATCTTATTTTTTGGTAGAAAATTAATAGTTAAATGCATACTATTTAATATACATATACACTAGCTTACACTTGAGACACTGTTCCGGAAGTAGTACAGTCTCTGAAATAGAGAAAACACAATATTTTAAAAGTTAAAATCTAGCGTGTATGTAATTACCATAAACAGAATACGCTTCATTTAGAGGTAAACTATTGGTGATCGACAAATGGGAAGATATGTAACCCCAACATCTATAAAATTCAATAATACATTGTAAAGTAAACGGTTTCATAATCGTTATATATTATTCATCACGGTCGACTATACAGTTAATTTGCACTCACATCAGGTAGGATACATAAATGTAGAAACAATCAATTACTGCAATTTATGATAATACGAGGGTCATTCACACAGTAGGCCAGTCTTAAATAATCACATACAAATATACTAAACTAATGGTAGGGGCATATTATGTTGGCCTTGTCCGTCCGTCTGTACATGTGTATGTCCATCACACCTTTGTTAAGTTTTCTCAAAAGGTCTGTTTCACCATACCTTTGCTCTCTTTAAACGTCATACACTGGTATCTTACACGTTCTGACCTTAGCAATTATCTTTTACACTTCAGTGATTCTGTTTTATATATCTCATTATGTCCGTTTCTTAATTGACAACAAAACTACACTCTTCAAACAATATACACAGATACATGTATTACATATTCCGACAAAAAATATCAACATGACCGACCTTGACCTATATTTTACACGTTAGTGATTTTGGTTAAGGTTTCTCGGTAGGTCATTTTCTAAGTTACCAATAGCCCTATTCTTCAAACTTAGTCCACAATATATATCTTCATAGGTACTACACGTTCTGACTAAATGTACGTTAGGCTTCTGAACAGGCCAAACGGACGTCATTGTGACCTTGACCTACTTGTTACACTTCATTTATTGTAATAAACGTTAGTCATTACCTCGATTTCAAAGTCCTAAATATCCCTACACTATAATGTTATTATCTAATTACGTTTTCTTCAATGATGTTAACATCTTACACTTACACTTGTGTGGCTTTAAAATAGAATACTGAATGGAAATTAAACTAAAGGACGTGAGAGGTGTCAGAAGAATCCATTTCACATGGACTCATTTTCAAGTTGAACGTTATTTGTGCTACATGTCGTTGATAAATATACACTTACAGTTTCTCTTCAATGTCTAAAGCAGTTAAGGATTTTAAAATTTTGATAGCACTTGTTAGCTTGGTTTGAGCTTGGTTTGAGGAATTACAGAGTGCATGCTCTAAATAGTTATTATATACTGAACGTCTTTAAATCATCTCCGAAATGTTATCTCCTTTGAGGAACAGACAATCAAATCAACACTTGTTTATGTAAATTGTATTCTACTTACAGAGATGTGTTCCCTACATTGTGTTTTCATGATAGAAAGTTGACAATAAAGCTAACAATACATTTGGTATATGACAGTGTATTTCTAAAAAACACCAAAAATAATTTGTGCATGCGATTTTAAAGTCATTAAAGCTATTTATACTTTCTCCATTGACAACAGTGTCAAAATGTCGCATAATATTGATATGCAGCAACTTGAAATCAAGTATGGATAATGCAGCAGTGTAATGTTTATGAAGAAAATTAGTTTCCACTTGAACAATCACCATAAATGGTCGGGCCACAAGACACTTAAGAATGTTTGAGGGTTTTTGACAGTTCAAGGATACATATGTTTTCATTGACAGTTGCTCACAAAGTGTCTACATAAATTTGAAACTGTTCATCAATAATCCATTACAACCTATGAATAAACTTTTTATATATACTGAACCAAACAGCTAACGGACCAGTGGACAATGCCATTAATATCTCAATAATAACATCAATAAATCAAAACAAATTTCATTCTGAACGAGACAAATATCTTGTCAATAACGACTGTAAATTTAACAAAAATCATTTAAATCATGTAATAAGTTCATGCATTAAAGGTATTGTCTACTGGTGCGTTAGCTATTTGGTTCAGAATATATATATACAACAACACAATTAAATAAAAATGAGCCATTTCCTCACACTTATAATGTCCTTTCCTACTAAAAAAGCGGGAATACTTTTTATAATAGGAACTACACCTTGGAGGTTTATTTGCAACTGGTGGTGGTAAACCTTTAACTACAGTACATCAGTAAGTTAACAATGTATACGCACTGAACAAAGATATGATGCACGTTTGTTGACCTCTGTAAACCTTTAATTGCATGGTTAACCTAAGGCATTGTGTCGAAGGCTACTCAATAGTGGTCTATCAGAGGTAACCTTGTCGAGTTACTTGTAATAATAGTTAAGCATGAAAGGGATGACGGCGGTTAAATGAGTGCAGTATAATTATATGTTAAAACATATTTCTGCATGTATTACTTAGATATTATGTATATTTAAAACGCAAAATGGTAGAGTACACAGAGTCTTAGAAGTCGTATTATTATTTTACAGAGATTTACCGTCATATTCACATAAAGCCTGCTCCTGGATGCGTGAAAAAAGCATGTGTGACGAATATGTCTTTCAAACAACCGCATACGAGTACGATTTTTGGCTGTTTCTAAAAACATATTTTCAATCCAATATAGGCCTACGCCCAAAATACTTTTGGTGAACTTCAGCCAAACAATGTTTATGTTCAACCATAACTTCTAGAGCATTTCACCCACCATCATATAACCACCGAATAACTCCACAGTTACATTGTCCTAGGTGCGTGGAGGAACCATACTGTTTTGGGGTCAGTAGATCACGGCCTACGCTGCCGTGATCTCGTATGGCAATAATAATTCCGCGATAATTTCGTATGTGAATCGCCAATCTTGATGAAAGTTTACATGTGTATTGTACTTGGTGGGAGAAGGAATGTTGCTACCTTTGGGGACACTAGATCAAAGGTCAAGGTCACATTGACTTCATATCAACTTCGCATTCCGTGCGATAAATCCGTAAATATAACACCCACGCTCATGAAACATCGTAGGTACATTGGTAGGAACATGGTAGGAGGATCTCTATTTGTTTTGGGTTCAACAGGGTAAAGGTCAATGCCACCATGATTTGACATATAAATACACATTCCTAAAGTATTACACATACATTCATGAAACTATGTAGGTACATTTCCGTTGGTGAGAGGAGGAACACTATTGCGTTTGTGGTCCAGTATGTCAAAGGTCAAGGTCGCATTGAGCTCATATAGACATACGTTTTTCTCGCAATAACTATAACACCTACACTCCTGAAACTTCATAAGTTCATGTACATTACCTGTAGAAAAAGAAGAAACTGATTGCATTTTGGATCACTAGTGGAAAGGTTAAGGTCATTATGACTTCGTATGAACTAAGCATTCCGTGCCATAACTCCGTAAATATAAGGTAAATTGGCATAGTAAGGGAAGGGACTATTTTTGTTTTGGGGTCAGTAGGTCAAAGGTCAAGGTCACTATGACCTTATGTAAGCTAACATATTCCTAAAATATAGCACATACAATCATGAAACTTCATAGGTACATTGCCTTCGGTGAGAGAAGAAACCCAACTGCGTTTTGGTCCATAATGAAAATAGTCAAGGTCGCAATGACCTCATATAGACAAACGCTTTCCTCACAATAACTCCGGAGGTATTACATCTAAACTCATGAAACTTCATAGGTAAATTGTCTTTGGAGAAAGTAGATTGTTGGGATCAGTAGGTCATCAAGGTCACATTGACCTGACAATCCTGGGACACACATTTTGCAATGTAACTAGTAAACTATTAGACCTAAATACTAAAACTTTAGAGAAACAGTACCTATGGTAAAACAATAACTCTGCTGAGTTTGGGATTAGTATGTCAAAGGAAGAAGTCACATTGACATTGTAGTGTATATACTGTTATACCTAAAATATTGACACTTTATACAAATAGTGCTCTCGGTTAAACAACAGCTCATATTTACTTTTATTTTTCAGCAGGTCTTGAGTGAATGCCATATTGGCTGGACATCTAGGAAAATGTTTTTTTTAACAAAACAAAAACTTAGCAAAAAGGGCATATAATGCTCCGTCAGGAGGCGCTCTTGTCTCTATGTTAGGTGTTGCAAGTCAATATGTACACGGCGCCTTTATACATTTATAAAAGGTTACCTGACTGAGTCATAACTACTACTGTTTATTTACTTAAAAACATCCTAAAAAATAAATACAGTCAAACTATATTAAGAAACCACTAAAGAAAAGAGCAAAATTGGTCTCATAACAATTTGTTTGTTTGTTTGAATTGTGTTGACGTCATTTTTAGCACCTGTTAGGTCACATATGACGGTCGACTATTGTCTGGTGTAGGCAGACCACCCCATATTTCCTGGGTAGAACCAGAACTGTATACTTCCCATCATCCGTAAAAATCGACACTTTCTCACTTGACAAGTCGAGCTCCCAGTGTGTAAAGTATTAGACGCGGGGTCTCATAACAAAGGTGATTTCTTAATAGAGATGCATTTTAATTAAATGTAACTGACATAGTGTCTTTGATAGCAGATGTTCTCTAACAAGTGGTGACTTGAGCGCGCGTGTGTGTGTATTCAGAATACACTATGAACATCTACTGGAATAGTGGAGTATTAGTAATTCAAGTACTGTCCAGGTTCTTATAGCATTTATATTAGACAATTTTAAAACATTCGGAGCCCGTTCAAAGTTGAATTACCTTAAAATAAATTTCCTTAATTTGTGTGGATAAAAATGCATTTTGAATATAACAAACATTCGCAATATTGAGAACCGTTAACTACTGTAGTAAAACAAGTGTGGTGTACTCACCTTCGAATTAGCTCTGTACTTCTGATTTGCCTGTCAGTGTTGTCGGCCAACGTGATTTCAGCCGTCTGTATACCATGGTCTCTAGAAGAAAGACACCTTAAACAATTTAACGCTACTAACATGCATTTCATAAAGTAAGATTTCAAATAATGATAAATAGTTAAAGCGTCTGAGCGAATCGTATGATATACCATGCAAACAATTGAGATTAAATGTTTTACTGTATACAAACACAGTGATTCGATCCTCATTTGCATCTGTAATGCACTAGTGTATTACAAGAAATAAGTCATGGCTATACTGCATTCCCAGAAGCCATATTATGTGGTAAAATCTTATCGGATATAATTAACGTACATACAAGTGTTTTGCATTTTGATGCATGAATTTAGACACGCAACAGGCAAATTAAAAATTACCAGGTTAGCTGTAAATACAAAAAATTTCAGTATATTTTGTTAAAATTCATTAGAACTCAAAAATAACCAAACACAACTAATGAAAAACCTGCTTTTATGTTTGTATATGTTGGCATTATAATAAAGCTGTATTGGAAGGCCTAGGGCTTCATCATCAAAATTGAATAACATATTTTCTCATGCAACTTTATGTCTAAGAGTGATTTACAGTTACCTATATAAATCCCCCACCCACTAAATACAATAGGCTAGAAATGCCTCTCTGATAGACAACGGAACAGTATATGGGTTTCAAACATTATACCATGACGTTTGAAACCCTGCCTCTCTGATAGACAACGGAACAGTATATGGGTTTCAAACATGTTGCCATGACACGACCATGCCTCTCTGATAGACAACAGAACAGTATATGTGTTTAAAACATGTTACCATGACACGACCATGCCTCTCTGATAGATAACAGAACAGTATATGTGTTTCAAACATGTTGCCATGACACGACCATGCCTCTCTGATAGACAACATAATATAATATATGGGTTTCGAACATGTTGCCATGACACGACCATGCCTCTCTGATAGACAACATAACAGTATATGTGTTTCAAACATGTTGCCATGACACGACAATGCCTCTCTGATAGACAACAGAACAGTATATGTGTTTCAAACATGTTACCATGACACGACCATGCCTCTCTGATAGACAACAGAACAGTATATGTGTTTCAAACACGTTAGCATGACACGAACATGCCTCTCTGATAGACAACAGAACAGTATATGTGTTTCAAACATGTTGCCATGACATGACCATGCCTCTCTGATAGACAACAGAACAGTATATATGTTTCGAACATGTTGCCATAACACGACCATGTCTCTGATAGACAACAGAACAGCATATGGGTTTCAAACATGTTGCCATGGCACGACCATGCCTCTCTGATAGACAACGGAACAGTATATATGTGTTTCAAACATGTTACCATGACACGACCATGCCTCTCTGATAGACAACAGAACAGTATATGTGTTTAAAAAAACATGTTACCATGACACGACCATGCCTCTCTGATAGACAACATAACAGTATATGTGTTTCAAACGTGTTGCCATGACATGACCATGCCTCTCTGATAGACAACAGAACAGTATATATGTTTTGAGCATGTTGCCATGACACGACCATGCCTCTCTGATAGACAACAGAACAGTATATGGGTTTCAAACATGTTGCCATGACACGACCATGCCTCTCTGATAGACAACGGAACAGTATATATGTGTTTCAAACATGTTACCATGACACGACCATGCCTCTCTGATAGACAACAGCACAGAATATGTGTTTCAAACATGTTACCATGACACGACCATGCCTCTCTGATAGACAACAGAACAGTATATGTGTTTCAAACATGTTGCCATGACACGACCATGCCTCTCTGATAGACAACAGAACAGTATATGTGTTTCAAACATGTTACCATGACACAACCATGCCTCTCTGATAGACAACAGAACAGTATATGTGTTTCAAACATGTTGCCATGACACGAACATGTCTCTCTGATAGACAACATAATAGTATATATGGGTTTCGAACATGTTGCCATGACACGACCATGCCTCTCTGATAGACAACAGAACAGTATATGTGTTTCAAACATGTTGCCATGACACGACAATGCCTCTCTGATAGACAACAGAACAGTATATGTGTTTCAAACATGTTGCCATGACATGACCATGCCTCTCTGATAGACAACAGAACAGTATATGTGTTTCAAACATGTTGCCATGACACGACCATGCCTCTCTGATAGACAACAGAGCAGTATATGGGTTTCAAACATGTTGCCATGACACGACCATGCCTCTCTGATAGACAACGGAACAGTATATATGTGTTTCAAACATGTTACCATGACACGACCATGCCTCTCTGATAGACAACAGAACAGTATATGTGTTTCAAACATGTTACCATGACACGACCATGCCTGTCTGATAGACAACAGAACAGTATATGTGTTTCAAACATGTTGCCATGACATGACCATGCCTCTCTGATAGACAACAGAACAGTATATATGTTTCGAACATGTTGCCATGACACGACCATGCCTCTCTGATAGACAACAGAACAGTATATGGGTTTCAAACATATTGCCATGACACGACCATGCCTCTCTGATAGACAACGGAACAGTATATATGTGTTTCAAACATGTTACCATGACACGACCATGCCTCTCTGATAGACAACGGAACGGTATATGTGTTTCAAACATGTTACTATGACACGACCATGCCTCTCTGATAGACAACAGAACAGTATATGTGTTTCAAACATGTTGCCATGACACGACCATGCCTCTCTGATAGACAGCAGAACAGTATATGGGTTTTAAACATGTTGCCATGACACGACCATGCCTCTCTGATAGACAACAGAACATAACAGATAAAACATTGACATACTTAAAGATTACATTGAACAACACAACACAAAATGGAAAAGCTCGAAAATGGATTGTGACTGAATTATATACGGAACTCCCACATATTATATTTTAAATATATGTTTATTTTTTTAAGTGAAACTTCGTATGGCTACATTTAAACCATATTCCAACATTTCCAACCAACCGACCAACCAACCATCCGATCGATCGACCGACCAAACCAACCAAAAACCCACCCACCCACCAACCAACCAACCAACCAACCAAACATCCAACCAACCAACCAACCAACAAACCAACCAACCAACCATCCAGCCAACAAACCAACCAACCAACCAGCCAACCACCAACCTCCAACCAAACCAATCAACATTACTGCACAACAATTTTGTTCGATTATTTTTTCTGATGATAATTTTAAGCTAGGTGCACGTTTTAAGTTATGTTGTACGTGCATGTGTTTCTGTTTACTCACTTCCGAGAAATTCGAAATTTTATACTACGGGCCCTTAGAAATATTCATTATAAATAACCACTCTTTTCATCGCACAGTATAACATAACAACGACATCTAAATCAATAATATAACCATGTCGGACATTCTTAATTTACCGCTTTTCAACTCAATCTAGCTCTGCCAATTCTGTATGTTTCGTTATAAAATCATACATTATTTAGTATGTGTAACACGTTGTTATATCAAATATGTCTTGAGAGAAATACAATATTAAAACACATCATTTATAAAATTTCAGTTAGTTTACTTTATTGAATTTAGACAAAGATGTAGTAGACTCACCCGATACAGTATCCAGATATCACAAGTAAATATATATTTACTAATATAAACGTATTTAAGGTCGCCATCAAAGCGATTAGTTCACTCCCGCTATTGCGACATTATTCCACTAAGTTATGTCTCGCATTATTCAACAGGTTTTCAAATGGTAATTTGTCCAACAGATTCAACCAATCATGGCAGACATCTTAAATTTCCGCCGAGAAGATATTTGTTTGCTGTATTAAGCCTAGCGACAGACGGTATAGAAAACATAACCGTGTAAATCGTTTACATGTTTGGTATCAAAAGTTGAAGACGAATATGTGAAAATAATTTTAAAACAACAAAATGTCGAAATACCGGCATAGTGGGTCGGACTTTTTAATTTCAACATGTATAATTTTAACGTTAGTGACAGACGTGTCTGCAAGCTTTTTGAACTTCAAACCTGACTTTGAGCATCTCTACAGTCTCAACTCTACCGTGGAGCTTGAACACGTTCAGAAGTTCCAGACAAGAGGAAAGGTAAGAATCCAGACTTTTGTTTTGCTAACAATCGTATATGTTTATCGTTTATACTGTTTGGATGATAGTGGAATAATACACGGTAACTCACTCTAAAGTAGAAAGTACGTATAACGCGAGTTGGTACAATACTGGAAATGTAAAAAGACACAACTACAGTTTCTATTATCTTCAAAATAGATCTTTACAGAGTAAAACTATTTCGCTACAATGAAAAATCCCGAAACGTTAAGGTGTAAGAAAGACCGATGATATCAACATTGTTGAATTAAGGGGCGTCAGTATTATTCAGAATAACGATATTTTGCCATATTAAAGGGCGTCAGTATTATACAGAATAACGATATTGTGCAAGATTAAGGGGTGTCAGTATTATACATAATAAAGATATTGTGCCATATTAAAGGGCGTCAGTATTATACAGAATAACGATATTGTGCAAGATTAATGGGCGTCAGTATTATACAGAATAACGATATTGTGCCAGATTAAGGGGCGTCAGTATTACATAGAATAACGATATTGTGCCATATTAAGGGGCGTCAGTATTATACAAAATAACGATATTGTGCCAGGCGTCAGTATTATACAGAATAACGATATTATGCCAGATTAAGGGGCGTCAGTATTATACAGAATAACGATATTGTGCCAGGCGTCAGTATTATACAGAATAACGATATTGTGCCAGATTAAGGGGCGTCAGTATTATACAGAATAACGATATTGTGCCAGATTAAGGGGCGTCAGTATTATACAGAATAACGATATTATGTCAGATTAAGGGGCGTCAGTATTATACAGAATAACGATATTGTGCCAGATTAAGGGGCGTCAGTAGTATACAAAATAACGATATTGTGCCAGGCGTCAGTATTATACAGCATAACGATATTATGCAGATTAAGGGGCGTCAGTATTATACAGAATAACGATATTGTACCAGGCGTCAATATTATACAGAATAACGATATTGTGCCAGATTAAGGGGCGTCAGTATTATACAGAATAACGATATTGTGCCAGATTAAGGGGCGTCAGTATTATACAAAATAACGATATTGTGCCAGGCGTCAGTATTATACAGAATAACGATATTATGCCAGATTAAGGGGCGTCAGTATTATACAGAATAACGATATTGTGCCAGGCGTCAGTATTATACAGAATAACGATATTGTGCCAGATTAAGGGGCGTCAGTATTATACAGAATAACGATATTGTGCCAGGCGTCAGTATTATACAGAATAACGATATTGTGCCAGATTAAGGGGCGTCAGTATTGTACAGAATAACGATATTGTGCCAGATTAAGGGTCATCAGTATTATACAGAATAACGATATTGTGCCAGATTAAAGGGCGTCAGTATTATACAGAATAACGATATTGTGCCAGGCGTCAGTATTATACAGAATAACGATATTGTGCCAGATTAAAGGGCGTCAGTATTATACAGAATAACGATATTGTGCCAGATTAAGGGTCATCGGTACTATACAGAATAACGATATTGTGCCAGGCGTCAGTATTATACTGAATAACGATATTGTGCCAGATTAAGGGGCGTCAGTATTATACAGAATAACGATATTGTGCCAGATTAAGGGTCATCAGTATTATACAGAATAACGATATTGTGCCAGATTAAAGGGCGTCAGTATTATACAGAATAACGATATTGTGCCAGGCGTCAGTATTATACAGAATAACGATATTGTGCCAGATTAAGGGTCATCAGTATTATAATGAATAACGATATTGTGCCAGATTAAAGGGCGTCAGTATTATACAGAATAACGATATTGTGCCAGGCGTCAGTATTATACAGAATAACGATATTGTGCCAGATTAAAGGGCGTCAGTATTATACAGAATAACGATATTGTGCCAGATTAAGGGTCATCGGTATTATACAGAATAACGATATTGTGCCAGGCGTCAGTATTATACTGAATAACGATATTGTGCCAGATTAAGGGGCGTCAGTATTATACAGAATAACGATATTGTGCCAGATTAAGGGTCATCAGTATTATACAGAATAACGATATTGTGCCAGATTAAAGGGCGTCAGTATTATACAGAATAACGATATTGTGCCAGGCGTCAGTATTATACAGAATAACGATATTGTGCCAGATTAAAGGGCGTCAGTATTATACAGAATAACGATATTGTGCCAGATTAAGGGTCATCAGTATTATACAGAATAATGATATTGTGCCAGATTAAAGGGCGTCAGTATTATATAGAATAACGATATTGTGCCAGAATAAAGGGCGTCAGTATTATACAGAATAACGATATTGTTCCCGTAAATAACTGCTTCAGTACAGGATTTGTAAAAACGTTTGGCCTGTCATTTTATGGAATGAATGAAAAATTAATGAATGAATGAATGATTTAGCAGGTCATTTGAATGAATGAATTAATTAATGAATAAATGAATAAATGAATAAATGAATAAATGAATAAATGAATGAGTGAGTGAGTGAGTTAGTGAGTGAGTTTTGGGTGGGTGGGTGGTCGAGCGAGCAAGCGAAATAACGAACGAATGAATGTTGTTTAACGGCATGTCGACTAAACTAGGCCATAGAATGGTCATTTATGTATAAGTCCTGCAATAAATCAAATTAATACTGCGGACAAACGCCCTTACTAGAGGGTGTCAATTCACTGCGGACAAACGCACTTACAAGGGGATGTCAATTCACTGCGGACAAACGCAATTACAAGAGGAAGTCAATTCACTATGTTTCAGTGGACCCATTTTTAGCTGAGCATTTTGAATTTGACAAGGACACATTAGATTTTTATAACGCTATTTTGAACCTAAATAACTTTAGCTTGTCAATTAACAGAAAATCTACTGACCCCAGAACGAATAATCATGGGTATCTGCTAATTGACGCATGTAAAAATAATAATTTAATAATTCTGAATGGACGTTTTGGTAAAGACAGAGACGTGGGAAATTGCACTTTCCGAAATGTATCCTTAATCCTTAATGTACACCTTGTGTTCTATTAATAGCATAAACTTGTTAAACGATTTTGAAGTAATCGATACTGACCCGCTTTTCTCAGACGGCCATGCCTTTTTATCTATGTCCTTAAAAACCGATATGTACTCTGGAAACATAAGCAATGAACTGCCTATATATGAGAAAACAATAAAACCGAAATGGGATGATGGGAAAAAGCAGTCATTTTCAGACAACCTAGATCGAACCAAAGTACAGCATCTCCACAACCTACTGTCCTCAAATGATACTATTATAGACCAACATGTAGTAGACAATATCACCGAATCCATTGGTCAATTATTTTATGAAACGGCAAAAAAAACGTTTGGTCTTAGAAAAATTCGAAAAACTAGTGTCGTTAAAAACAACTCATACGATAAGCCTTGGTTCGGCCATAAATGTCGCAATGCACGTATTAAGTACAACTTGGCACGTAAACAATACCTTAAACATAACAATGAAAATAATAAAGCAACATTCAAACTGTCCAGTAAATATTACAAGAAAATAATGAATACCTTCATAAACAAATACAAATACGACCAACAGCATACACTAAGAAACCTTAATTCCAAACAACCGAAAGAATATTGGCGTTACCTCAATAGAATGAAGCCGAGATCTTCCAATAAAACGCCACCGTTAAATGATTTATTCGATTATTTCAAAAATATAAACACAAAACTCCCTGATAATGATGAAGGCAACTATATACCGGATTTCAATATAGCGGACGACAACCCAATTTTAAACGCTCCAATTACACCTGATGAAATTTTAAAAAATATTTCTAATCTTAAAAATTCTAAAGCTTCTGCCAACGACCAAATAATAAATGAATATATAAAAAATACGCAAGAAGTGATGTTACACATATACACTAAATTATTCAATATCATATTCGATTCAGGTTATCTCCCAACAAGTTGGCTGGAAGGCATTATCAAACCTATTTTCAAAAACAAAGGCGATCCACTCAGTCCTGAAAATTACCGCCCGATCACTATACTCAGCTGTTTTGGCAAATTATTCACGTCTGTCCTTAACGGACGAATCAACGCTTTCTTACAGGAAAATGGGGTTTTATCTGAAAATCAGGCAGGGTTTAGAGCCAAGTATGCTACTACTGACCATATATTTACTTTACATAAGTTAGTCGAAATGCTACGTTCACAGAAAAAGAAATTGTTCTGTTGCTTTGTTGATTTTGCACAGGCGTTCGATTCCATATGACGAATAGGGCTGTGGCGCAAATTATTAAATACAGAAATTAAGGGAAAGCTGTTTCAAGTTATATTTAACATGTATCAAAATATTAAATCATGTGTGTCCATTAATAATGAATCGTCAGCCTTTTTTGTAAGTCAATGCGGCGTCCGTCAAGGCGAAAATTTATCGCCGATTTTATTTTCTATTTTTTTAAACGACTTAGAAGAATATTTGTTAAATGCTGATCTAGAGGGAATTTCTGTTAACACTCAGGCCGATGTTTATATAAAAATAATGTTACTGTTATATGCAGACGATACTATTATCCTCTCTGACAACCCTACTAGTTTCCAATCATGCCTCCAACTTTTTTATGAATATTGCGAAACATGGAAATTGAATATAAATACGAGCAAAACAAAGATTATTGTATTCGGTGCTCGCAATACGGCGCGATTCTCATTTAAACTCGGCCCAGATGAAATAGAACTCACAAACAAGTATAAATATCTAGGCGTCATATTCTCTAGCTCTGGAAGCTTCCTTAATACACGAAAACATCTTGTTGAACAAGCCAAAAAAGCAATGTTTTTACTTTACAGACGAATTAATAATTTAGACCTCCCCTTAGATCTCCAACTAAAATTATTTGACCATACAATATTACCGATCTTAACATATGCTTGCGAAGTCTGGGGATTCGAAAATTTAGACATCATAGAACGTATTCATACAGATTTTTTGAAAAGAATTACAAATAGCAAAAAAAGCACTCCCTCGTATATGTTGTATGCAGAACTAGGTAGACATCCAATTGCTATAACTATACAAACCCGTATGATAAAATTCTGGAACAAACTTATCATTGGAAGCCAATCAAAGCTAAGTTTCCTCTGCTACAAATCAATGGATAACACTGAAAATTACGAATATAAGTGGTTAAAACACATCAAATCCATTCTCAATAAAACCGGCAATTCAGATATATGGACAAACCGCAATAATTTACAACATAGTAGCATTCACCTCTCAATTAAACAAACGCTAGTTGACCAGTTTACACAATCTTGGAGATCAGACTTACAAAATTCGTCGAAAGGGAAAAACTACAACCTTTTTAAAGATGACCTAGCATTCGAAAAATATCTTAAATTACCAAGAAGCAATTATATTTATTTATTTAAATTCCGTACGACTAACCATAGGTTCCCCGTTGAAACTGGCAGATTTACTAACACTGCGTATAACCTCAGACGTTGTACACTATGCGATTCCGACATAGGTGACGAATTCCACTACTTATTAAAATGTCCACATTTTGATCAAATGCGCAAACATTACATACCGCGTTATTTCTATCAGCACACGAATGTCATTAAATACAAGGAGCTTTTAACCCATCCCGCAGTCAAAGTCCAAAAAAAACTAAGTGTCTTCGTCAGAATTCTTTTACAAAATGCCAAGTAACGTCTTACATGAGACGTATTTTATTGATAATGCTTTCCCCCTTCACATTTAACATATGTACTGATCCTTGTATACAGTTTAGTTGTACCATTTGTATGTATGTAATGTACCTTTCTCTCTTGTTGTAACCCATGTTACCTGAGATTGTATATAATAAAAGATTTGTTCTGTTCTGTTCTGTTCTGTTCACTGCGGACAAACGCACTTACAAGAGGGTGTCAATTCACTGCAGACAAACGCACTTACAAGAGGGTGTCAATTCACTGCGGTCAAACGCACTTACAAGAGGGGGTCAATTCACTGCGGACAAACGCACTTAAAGAGGGGTCAATTCACTGCGGACAAACGCACTTACAAGAGGGTGTCAATTCACTGCGGACAAACGCACTTACAAGAGGGTGTCAATTCACTGAGGTCAAACGCACTTACAAGAGGGGGTCAATTCACTGCGGACAAACGCACTTAAATAGGTGGTCAATTCACTGCGGACAAACGCACTTACAAGAGGGTGCCAATTCACTGCGGACAAACTCACTTACAAGAGGCTGTCAATTCGCATTAGGCAGATGAATAAGAAACAATATGACAAAAATATTTTGACATTCATCAGATGCATATGATACACATGTTTGCATTCAGTAGCTGTATAAGAAACAATAAGACAAACACGTGTTGACATTTAGTACACGCAAAAGAAACCATCTGACAAAAGCATGTTGACTTTCAGCAAATGGATACGATACCATGACAAACAATATCAGATTCATAAGATATCATATTGCAAAACGGGTTGACATTCAGTATTTCCTTGAGAAGTCTTAAGAAACAAAACATTTTGACATTCAGCAGATGAATAATAAACCATATGACATTCAGAATATATAGATAGAAAAAAGAAATGCAGCATTCACAAAACGCTGACTGCGTTTATTGGTGAATTTGAGAGTCCATATTCTACTGTTACATACACGTATGCTAATACACTGTAACTAAAATAACTAATATTTGCATTTCCAGATCGGATTCGTTAATATCGATAATGACGTAGACAGCCAGGAATTGCTTCTTCTTGTCCACGATTTCACGTTTACACCATTCGGGCAACCAGGTATGTAATAAAACAAGAAGGAGATAAATGAAGGAATAAAACTATGCAAGTGTGTCGCTGATGTATCTACATCTTTTTAAATGTGTTCAGATTTTGAAAACAAATACACATTTTCTTAACGGTAGAATTATGAATACAGAAGAATAAGGAATTGTACAAAAGGTCCCAAGGATAGCCAATACAATCCGAAATCTTATTTTCAATGTGATAGTTCAGGGTGGTTATTTTTGGAAAGTAGAACAGAAAATTGCGGTTCTTTTTTAAATATGATTATTTTACTAGTAATTGTTTATTCTATTTGTGAGTGAAAAGTATATATACACTAAGTATCACAGATTATATATACACTAAATATCACAGATTATATATGCACTAAATATCGAAATTACATATACACTAAATATAACAGATTATCTACACACTAAATATCACAGATTACATATACACTAAATATCACAGATTATATATACACTAAATATCACAGATTACATATACACTAAATATCACAGATTATATATACACTAAATATCACAGATTACAAATACACTAAATATCACAGATTACATATACACTAAATATTACAGATTATATATACACTAAATATCACAGATTATATATACACTAAATATCACAGATTATATATACACTAAATATCACAGATTACATTAATACTAATTTATAACGAACTGATTTAATGTTGCTTATGAGGCTTTTTTTTTATTATTAATGTGATAAACAGAATCTCACATTCGTAACTACCTAATACTGAATTTATTAAACTCAGCCTCGCATCATATAATTTTTATCCAACTCCTTTAATAAATTCAATATTAAACAGGCACTCATGTAAGAACCTCTATATATAATCCACTGCCCTTAGATTAATCACTTTAACGTGTTGCGTTTTTATTCCCAATAAAATAAAATACTGAAAAGGAGTTTCCATGCAAACAACAAACACAAACAAGATAGAAAAGTTGCAGACTCGGCTTTATCGAGTCAATTTTTTTTAAATTTCCATAAAAATGTCGAATTCATTCAATCCTTAAGCGAATTCCAGTCCTGAATAGCATTGTAATAAAAGGATTACTTATCAGACCCTATACAATGAGGTAAAAACAAAGTTGAATATTGTATGAATAAGGCACTGCCTCATAGCGAGCTCAAATCCAAAAGCCACCTGACTTCAAATGAAAACAAGTTATGGATCAGGTATCAAACATATATGACATTTACATGTGTTGAAAATTACGTAAAACACCAAACAAACAAACAAACAAACAAACAGACATTGACCTTAACATTGAGACCCAACATTTGGTTGTGTGCACACCCTAACAAGTAGTTCTGGTTCATGCCAGTATGCGGACTGGTAGGTTTAAACATATTGTATTAATTATGTTTTTGTTTTCAGCGATATTAAAATTGCTTTTTTTTATTTTATTTTTTTAGTATTTTACATTATGGTCACTTATTAAAGGGAGTACCTTAGGCTTTGGAACTAATTTGTTTGAAAACATAAAAACTTATAAAATGACCAATATAAACCGTGAAATAACGGTTCATAGACATAGATGGAACATTAACCGTTTCTTATAATACAGCGCAATCATTAACAATTATAATTTACAGCCAGGGGCGTAGCTGTGTTAATTGAATGTGCAGGCTCTGAAATGAAGGTATGTTAGGCGGATCCAGGGGCTTGCATCCACGGCAATTTTTTCTTTCCTATATTTAAATGGTACATCCTGTTGCCAAATGTGT
Source organism: Cyrtodaria siliqua (assembly GCA_037043455.1). NCBI lineage: Eukaryota > Metazoa > Mollusca > Bivalvia > Adapedonta > Hiatellidae > Cyrtodaria > Cyrtodaria siliqua. Next base: position 110,777 of record JAWPHD010006430.1, read on the forward strand.
ATAAATACTGTTATGCACCCCTCCCACCCCACCAACCCCTTCCATCCTCGCTTAAAACTTTGCTCTTGTGGAAAAGTACACCCCACATTAAAGAAAATGCGGCAAGTTAGTGATAACAGATATATTCTCGTTTCAGTAACACTTGTTTTCTTTGTGGATATTTTAAAGTTGTCTAGACCCAGGGCCCCATTTTATGAAACAACTTACGACAACTGTGGTCGTTGTTATATTTCTTAAATGCTTTACTATGAATTACACTTTACAAATAAACGCAATTTCAATTCATGTTCTTATACATGTGGTGCATTACGTGCACACATAATTGTCTGCATTCAATGCTTATGTGGACACAAGTAGACAATTTAAAATTTGATTATTATGAAACGGGTCCCTGGCAGGTTTTTTTAACATTTCAGAAAGATTATTCAATAGAACATTTAGTAAAATATATCGCATAATTAAGGTCACTCTATTGAATTTTAACAAGACAAACCAGATGCATCACGGATTACGAATGGCATTGTCTACATACTGAAAGGATTTTGCAGTTGTGAACATAATGATTACAGCAATCGAACTCATACGATATAGGGAATACCGCCAAGGTTTTAACAAGCTTTCTGTCGCTTACATTGAACTATTGGTAATTGGACTGCAAATATAAGGCGTATTTATTTTCAATCTTAATTTTTCAAGATCACGACCAATAGATATAGTGGTAATGTCGAGCATTCGCCACATCACTGAACACATCAAGTGGGTTCTATTAATGATTTTACAGCCATATTTTAAAATTCACTAGGACGGTTAATAGCATGTCTGTTAAATAAGTAGCTAAACAATCAATATTTTGGTAAGAGAAAAATATCCAGGTTTGGGGTATGCAACATTCCAAACAGACAATTAATGGCCAGGATATAAATAGGGGAATTGAATTGGGGTTACACGGCGCACCAACACAAGAAAGGTTATATGGCGCCAAACAGGGTTGAACATGCCCTGCTCATCCTCCATTTACATCTAGCTCATCCTCCATTTACATCTAGATAAAATATGGTCCATAGAAGAGAATTTGACGTCTTGGGTGCTTTTATTTTTTTAAATATTTTACACATGGACGTTTATATGCATCCCGTCGCAGGACGGCGCATATCAAAAATCATCTCGCCGTTCACAGACGTGTATTTACTTTTCTCTGACTGAGGAGGCAGGTCGTACTAGATTTACAAACTTATTTTTGCAGTATCTGGCAGATCAACTCATCTCTGTTAGATTTTGCTATTAAATCTTGATCTCACTTAAAATGCCTACATATGTTTGTTAGGGGAATTATACCTGTTATCCCTTTAATTTATTTGAATAGTCTTCAATAATGGTATACGCATCTGTGTTCTTTTTTCTCTAGACAATTTTCATCTTTCATTGCTTCCATTCACCTATTGGCAAACCGGTCGATGTACAACCATGGATCTTGGACATTAGCGATAACCATCAGCATAGCTACTATTAGGTCATATATGCCCGGGCCTATACATCAATTTGGAAAATGAAAAAAAAGAAAGTCCAAATATGCAATAAAAACTAAAGCCGGTTGGGGTTAATGGTCAACATTTGTTTCTTGTTTTATTTTACAGTGTAGGTAATTCAACTTTGTCAAATATTAATTCTCAAACATGTTAAAAATATTTAACATTCAAGTGTTCTGTCAGATATACGCCAAAACGCACCATAACATAGCTAAGTTTAAAAAAAAAAGACGCAAGGGGAGCATGCCCCCGGACCCCTACTTGGTCAGGCCTATATATGACTTCAGGTCAGCTACGCCTCTGATAACTGGATTTCTCTTAGTTTAGGTTTGCTTGCCTGGCCAAGTGTTATGCATTTGTATTGTGACCTTATAACGTAAACGGACCATTATCATTTATCACTCACAGGTTCGAGGTGCGTTGCTAGGCCCAAATGACAGCATCTAGGCCCCAACTTATCCTAGCGGGGTTGGGGTTAATGATCTCCCGTTTTTTTATGTTAAAATATATAAGGTGCATTCAGGCGTATATCAAGGTAAAGGTAAGTACACAGATGCATCCGTAAGTCGGCGTCATATCTCAGTGGTTTACACTCCGGCTTAATGTGGGTCACGAAGTACTTTAATTATTTGCCAGAAATATAACCCTAGTGTATTGAGATATGAAAGAGACGCTAACAAAGGCACCATACATTATACAGTAAAAACAAACCTTATTGATTATTTTCAGGGAGTCGCGCAGTAATGAAATAAACAATTTAAATGTATGTACCCTATGACCCCGCGTGTAAACGCGAGGATTCAAGAAGTAGACGTACTCATTGATGTTTAAAGTGACACTCCGCAATCTTGAAGCATTTATAACGCTTTGAAATTAGCGCCTCAGTTTATAAATCCTGTATCATTTAGACTTAAAACCAGCTTGCATATAGTTAAATAAATGGTGTTATAATTTATTTACGTTATAATTTTTTATAACACTACTTTGTAGTGTTAAAAGTAATTTACAATTTGCTTTTAACTATTCAAAATATCAGTTAGAACGACATGCAACTAAGCAAGTTATGTATTGGGATGGCCAGTGGGAGGATGTAGTTGTATACTCAGTTTGTATATGGGGTAGGATATAGATATTATTTAATGCTGGGATCGATTATAGAGAAATCCTTCACGAGATGGTAGACGTGTTGTTCTTTTCACGAACGAGCGTATGGGAGTGCGTGAAAAAACAAAACACGACTACCATCGAGTGAAGGATTTCCCAATAATAGAACACAGCAGTTAAATAATCGATGTATTACATTTTAAGTCAGTTTATGCATGATTTTAACCGAACTTATTGGCTTAATTGAACGTTATCGGTGGATGACGTCGACGTCAGAACCACTTTATTGACGTCTTAACTCAACGTCACAGTAAGTTATTTTTAATAACTTAATAACGGAGTTAGTTAATAGCGATTATGAATATTCTTTCACTGAGAAATCCCAATCTTTCACTAATTAAAATGTAATAAAAAAGAATACCTTGCATACTTGAGAAGTTATTAACAACTGTAAGATTGCTTCCTTTATATTATGGAGACATGTAGCGTGGTTATTATTTACACGCTAAAATATAAAAAAAATAGAAAGATAAATAAAATTTCATAATAATTTACGTTTTGACCACAGTCGAGGTCTACCTTAGACAAGTGTAGATTCCATGTAATCCGATATTTTAGTTGTGTACTCTAAACACCCATAATTGAAACATTACCTCCGTTGAATCTCGCACAAAGTAAACTCCATGTGGTGCATTTATTGTTTGGAATGTGTGTATATAAATAATGAATGTGGTGTATTTATTGTTTGGAATGTGTGTATATATAAATAATGAATGTGGTGTTAAATCAAATATATAAATAATGAATGTGGTGTATTTATTTTTTGAAATGTGTGTATATAAATAATGAATGTGGAGTATTTATTTTTTGGAATGTGTGTATATAAATAATGAATGTGGTGTTGTTGTTTTTTGGAATGTGTGTATATAAATAATGATATAAATAATGAATGTGGTGTTGTTGTTTTTTGGAATGTGTGTATATAAATAATGAATGTGGTGTATGTTTTTTTTGGAATGTGTGTATATAAATAATGAATTTGGTGTATTTTTTTTTTGGAATGTGTGTATATAAATAATGAATGTGGTGTTAAATCAGAATTTTTTTAACTAAGATAACTTTTATTTTGTGTTATTATTCATAAAGAAAAAAAGAGTAGTACTTGCGATACTCCATGTCTCTATGTAACCCATCTATAAGTAATGTGGGTAATCTTTGATTTTTTTCAGACGTCCATGGACATGACTTTAACTTTACCTCATGGTAGGTGCACATTTCAATACTAGTCTTTTTTAATAAATCCCGAAGTATTTAAAATAAAACAATAAATTACAAATAATTAAACTTACAGATTTTATAAATATTACTAGCAAAAATCATCACTTGATTACTGACACATGTATTTGTAATTATAAGTTTGATATTGCGAACATATAGTCATACCGCTCATTCTCAGGTTTTCCTTCATAATCACACGTCGAGGTGAAATTCTAAAGGTGTATCATCCGATTGACGAGGACACGGAGGTCTTGGCCACAAAAAAGGGATTTGCTGGCATGCTAGCAGCCAAACTGCATGATAAATTCGAGGTAAGGCCTAGGGTGTCATATACTAAAAGGTACATTTTCAAAAGAAATGAAGCGTATTTATAATTTTAAATAAATGTAGAATGCAATTCAAAGTTACTGGAGTATACGTTTATATAAGAGTGTTTATATCAATAATTAAAATAATGTTCAGACACTTATATGTGTTCTCGCGTGTGTATTTCATATAAAGAGGAATTCTCTTTTCTTAATTTAACGCTTATGCCATCTAATTTGCTTACACACCTTAGTACATATTGTGTGCACTTATATACATCTTAGATACATATAAAAATAAGTATAAAAGTCGAACAGGAAATGCAGCTTTCACAGAACACAGTAACCCACAAAACACGCAAAAGGACAAACATGAATGGCAATGTTAACACGTAATAAAGGCATATGACGTCACAAACACAAAAAGGGTTGAAAAAAGGGCTACCGCATTGGAACGATCAGTGGCAAAAAATGCCGCTGGGGGGTTTAAACCAGGTTCTAGAGTGCACCAAACCTCAAACTTACCCTGCTGTCATCCCAATAAAACGGGACAGTTTAAATAAAGAAATCCCCGCCATGAACTATTCTCTAACCAACAAGGCAGCATTAATAGGTAATACATGTATAAGTAAAACACAAAGATGCTCATGTATATATAAATACAAAAAAACAAAAGCCTAGAAGCCACAAAGAAGGTACTCAATGACTTGGCAGAAGCCAGAGCAACAAGATAATACATAAAAGAAGTTGCCCGGGGATAATTAAAAATATCAAAACTTAAATCATCTCTCTTGTCATAGATGTTGCTAATTATTTCACTATTTTCAATAGAGAGATGTAAATCGAGAAAAGAAGCGTTAATATCAGAAATATTAGCTTTGTTAAGTTGAAGTTCTTTAGGATATATATTATATACCATAGTAGAGAAGAAAGGATTGTCAATGTTCAATATGTCATCCAGATATCGAAAGGTGTCATTAAAGGCTTCTATAACATCTGCCTGTGTATCTGGTGAAAGACTCAACATGAAATCTCTTTCATAGCAATATAAAAACAAAAAAAACTTATCTGCGACAAGGGGTGCACAGTTCCTAAATTGCGATTGAACATGCATAAATATAATTACCCTTTCTGAAAGTCATCAATGTGTTTGCACTATCAGAAGGGTAATTATATGTCTGCATGTTTATTCGCAATTTAATTAAAATATTAAGATGCCGATAAGTATACCGATTATTTACTATGGTGTGTACGCATATTAGCTGGTAATTCCAGTGATACTGCTTTTACAGGTAGAGCACGATCTGCACGGCAGTGCATGGTTATATAATACAACGGAATACGGAATCGAAGGTAAGTTAGTGTAGTTTAATATCACGAACTGTGAACAAAAACCTAAAAGGTACAATTTGGGCATGTATTCAAATATTACTTGACCTCGTATGACACAAGGTAAAACTGTAAAATATCATTCTTCATTTTCTCTTTTAATATTTTAAACATAAATAATATGATATCACTGCACACATGATACTAGTCTCTTTGATTTGAGACCAGTTGCAGATCCTTGCTATAGTTATAATGTTCAGCGAAACAAGTGCATCTCAGTGAACAGGAAGTAGCATTAGTGGGCCATAGTCGAACTGTTTAAATAATATTTGTTGACATAGAACTATTAAAAAAACACCAATGTTTTCTTTGATTTAAGAACATTTGCAGGGTTTTGTTTGAAAAAAAGACAATTGATATACTGCTATAAGTAAACGTGCGTACGTAACATTGTATCATCTGAAAGCATAAGTTTCGAGTCACTGGTTTATTACATCTCTGTGCAAATGTAAGCAATTTAACAAATTGACATTTTCTATTGTTATATCATAATGGTTATTTTATTTATTAATCAAATACAACCATTTTTAAATGATAAATAGACGATCTTAAACGAGTTCCCATTTTATATAAGATTTATGAAACGAGTTATGAAATATTTTAATTTAAACGAGCCTTTTGGCGAGTTAAAATTAAAAATAATTCATAAAAAAACGAGTTTCATAAACTTATATGGAATGGGAACGAGTTTAAGATCCTTTTTATCACATAACATTGCAATCAAATTAGTAAAAAATAATTCAGATGGACATAGAACCGCCACGACGTCAGACAAACTTTAGCGCCAAAACGTCATAAAATATGTGACGTCATAACGTCGCGTCTCACACATGACGTTGCGTATAATCGCTCTTAAATTCGAGATAGAAAAAAAAATCACAAAAAAAACAATGCATTGTGGAATTTGGTGCGTGTAACTTTTGCGCAAACTGGTATGTTGTCAATAGAAGATATTTGTTGTTTTGAGGTGAATAACATATTTTATTTCATCGAGAAGTGAGAAAACTTTACGCTTCGTTACTTATTTGCTTACACCATTTAAAAGAAAATATTAACACACGCCATTGTAGGTACTCATTCGTCGATGTATTCGGTGAGAGAAGTTACGGATGGTAAAGAATTTACCAAAACAAGACACGGATTTCAGCACCCAGTGACTAACGGAAAATCTCGTTTTGTCAAGGCAAGTTTTATATTTGTAAATAAAATGGGGACTATTTACATCAGTTACTGCTTTTTGAAGTCTGAACTACTTTTCACTTTAATTACTTCCTCTCCGTTGTGCGAATCAACTGAAAATAGGATTTAGCCGAACAAAAAATAAAATACCTTTCCTGTGGAAGTTATATTATACATGAAATGCATGTAATGCTCAACTGTAAGGAATGTAATGACTTAAAAACTAATCGGCCTAACAAAGTTAAGGCTAATATGCACAATTTTAACATTTTGTCTGATGATTGCAACAATATCTTTGTATAAACATTGTTTAACAGTTATACTTATATATATAACGGTTCTTTTGGTTCTCGTATTACAGAGATTGACTGTCAACAATGACATCAATACAATACACAGTGTCATGATTGAGGAAGATTTTAATCTACAGTTTTCAACAAAGGACGGGTACGATCTATTTGTTTGAGATAATCACAACGGACTTATTATTACGTGTCCCATTCAAAGGGTACACGCACAAATGAATCAATGGAAAAAAAAGATAACGTAATTTAACGAAAACAAATCAGTTATTTCGAATTTTCGGTCCCATGAATTTCTTCAAGATATGAATTTATTTCACAATTTCAAAATGTCTCTTTAGCTCCATCAGTGGCTGCTCAAACCATTTTCTGAGGAGTTTTATTACATAGATATTATTGTATATTACTTGCATCTTGGGTCCGATAATTCGAAATTTAAGAGTTATTAAATTACTTACATCAGTTTCCTGTCTTTCGCAAATACTTCTCCCTATATATAATTCTGCTTTGTGAACGTGAATCTCTAAGATCCCAAATTTCGAAAGTTGCCGTTGTGAGTTTCAATTATCTCCCTTTAATATATACCATTTACTGAATTCACAGTATCTTGGTGATCCGGCACCTTTCATTGTCACTGTCTAAAAATATAGGGTGTGTGGTTGAATCCTTAAATGTGATCCCACTCATAATAGCTATAATTGTTTATATGTATGCGTGTATATGTTAATTGTGCCTCCAGACGATCGGGATATGATGTAGAGATACAGTTTATCAGCGTGTGTTGCAGCTATCCTTTATAGGAAGTAAATGCATACGTTTGATTTCTGTGTCTTTCATCATAGCTAGGCGCCCTGCCGTAGTTCGTCCGACGGATGTCTGTCCTTGGTTGTTCGCAAATACTTCTCCCTGTATGTATTTATATATACATAGTTTAAAACTTGGTCAGTTGTCGGGCCTTAAATAAATCTCCGAAGCGATTGTTTCGACCCAGTTGTTGGGTCGAAAACTTAGTTGTCGGGTCCGGACCCAATAATATTTTTTGAAGAGCGTTGCATGCCTACACCATCGAATTATCTTTTGAATGGACGTATGATACTGATAACAGATTATAGGGTCTAGACCCAATAATTCGTATTTTGGCCCAACAGTTGCTTTATATATCATATGGAGAGTATATAAGGGCCCCGACAATCGACCAAATGCGGAAGCCATAGGACCGAACACTATAACTTACATTTTTCTTAATGTAGTTCTTACGTACGTACTTATTTGTGCGCATTTCGTTAAATGGAACCTGTTTAAGATTAATAAATGAACTGTTAAAGTACTTTTTTTAAATCAACCGTTCATACCCCTTTACTACTTGTATAACGTTAATGACTATATCGAACTGAAGACTGGACGATTATAGTCATACGAGTATATGTGTGTAGTTTATAACTTACTTGTATCCTTGATGCATAGCGACAGCAAGCTCTCCTATATACGTCCGTGGAAGCAATATATATAGCAATCAAAAACGTCTACCAGTATATCACTGAGTACACGATCCGATGTCCTGTAGGAATACTGATGTAAAACACCACACACCTTGACATAAAACAGAAAAAGGCGGCTTGGGGAATTATTTGATGAGTTCTAGTCGATCCATCTAGAAATCCATCTTTTTCATTAAAATATTTTCTATATCAACCTTTCTTTTCTTATTCATTTCAGATTTATTCCTGAGTACGGCATGCGTCCCGTCAATGCAATCAACGAATTTTCTACAATGCGTATGTATATGCTTAAAGCGACAAGTATATATTTACAACCACAGTCCATTTATTTCAACCTGAATGGAGATAATACAGCCTTTATTTCGAGTTATAAGAGTATAATATTAGCGTCAACATTACATTTACTAATCACCCGATGTCCCTAAGCGTTAATTAAATACGATTTTGAAACTTATCCTCAAGCAAAGCGTTATGCGACCTTTTTGGCCTATTTGTTTAAATACACAATATCTGCTACCTTTTCCTGCTAAGTGCATCGTTCTTGAGAACTTACGTAATAGAAAATGATGTATTGAGGTATAGTTATTTGGCAGAGTTTGCAAAGTTTAGTTATATTCTAAGAATTTTATTGTGTAATTATAAGGCTTCAGATGTTACATTTTACGTTTTAATAGGCATATTCTGCTTTTAACGTTTGTGGTTAACTGCCTAGTATGGATGTTTATTGTTAGATTCGATATTGTGGTGAATCACTTTCTAAAATTACGACAGGTTTTCACCATAACACGGACTCGTACAGTTACCATTCCATATTGGACTGTTAACTCTATAAATGTAATACTCACTAAATTTATCTAAAATTCTTCAGACTCCTATAATTAGCCTTGATACGACTATTGATGTGTGGGACCTGAATGGGAGCAAAGGTCAATTTGTACTGGGGCCGACTTTTTACAGCCGCCACATAGCACTAAACAAACGCTAGTGTCAGAAGTCAATAAATATAGAAAATGGGATCCCTTTGAAGCAACAAACACAACCAAGATATAAAAGTAGCAGACTCGGTTGTATTGCGTCTGTTCATGAGAGGTAATATAAGGTACATCACCTCACACGCCCCTAGCATCTGTTTAAGGGGTATTTTACTTTAAAGCCACACATATTGGACTTGATGATCCCAATGGACCAGTAAGTAATAACAATTTTGATGTGTAGTCCGGACGACATTTTACAGCCGCGAAACAGCACTAAACAAACGTTAATGTGAATGACAATCAATAAAGAAAGGGGGATCTCTTGGAAGAAAATCACAAACAAGAGATAGAGGTAGCATACTCGGTTGTATTGTGTCTGTTCATGTATATCTCTTGTTTATGTTAGTTGCTTCCAACTAGGGGTCCACTTTTCAGTATTTATTCAGTTTTATTTTCCAATTTCCGAATTGATCTTGTTTACGCACAAAACATATTGTATACAAAGATTATTTATTTGTATTCAATATAATTAAGAAATAGAACATCGTTTACTGTGAATTATCGTTAAATATATCACGGTTTGGAGTTCAATTGTAAACAATAATTTCACTCGCCCTGAAATTATTGGTTACAATTGAACGACAAACCGTGATATACTATAGTTTCTATTCTAATACCCCTAAAATGTGAAAATAACGCACACATCTGAAATTTTTCGCATTGCTTTACTTACTCTCCTAACGTTGCATACGTTACAATGCACAATACGCAATGCTTACGTTGCAAAAATTACAGTGATATATCGTTCAATATAACGAGATATTTTAAACTAGGCTATATAGTGCGGGTGTATTAGAATTATATATAAAGGAAGCGCCACTCAGTCTAACAATCAATGATTTACGCAGTTAAATAATGATCGGAGAAGCGCAGACAGTAACTAAGAAATATAATTAGCCCTTTTGTCAACTTGAACTGTATATGATCTAACGGTTGTAAAGGATCCGATACATTAACATAAAGTTATCAATAGTTTATTCTTTCCGAAACGGTGATATTGACTAAAACGGATAATAAGTACTTTTAGATTGTAAACATCAGCAAAGTCATGATAAGCAAAGTCATGATAATAATTTATTTGCACACATTCCAATTCTATTGCCTTTGGTAATGTGTTGTATAATGCTATTGCAGATTAATTGCATTCCTGCACGCATACTAACTATAAAAGACAACTTGAAACTGAAGATTTTTTTACTGAATAAAACTTCTTTACCAGTTGATGAGTGTCTTGTTTCGTTTTTCCTAACACTATTTTCAAAATTTGAGACATATTTGGGAAAATAATTATACATTAATTTTTTCTCTAAATTATTTATATCAAATATTTAGTAATTTATAGATTATATTTTGAATAGATATAACCCCTGTCATGTTTAACTTTAACTATACCAGCAAAGATAAATTGTACTAGGGTGAAATTCAAGCAAGATTGCCGTATGCCCCTCGTATGTTTTGGTACATGTATAATGTTAAGATTGCTTCAATGCGATACGGTACATCGAGCGGTCCTGTGTACTAGAAACTCCGGGGATGTAATTATAGTAAGAGGTTGGTGATTTTTTTCTCCGTCTCGGAGTGGCTCTACAAAACCAAAATAATGTGTGAAACAGGAATGAATTTCATGTCTATATATTAGCTTAATATACTATGCAGACCATTAACAGATAGTTACTAGTAGTTTGTCTGGATAAGACACAAGCAACACAACAGGAAAACTGGCCATAATGCCCATAACTATCTAAGTTTGTCATACTTTAACAAATAACTGGATCAAAAATAGTGCGCCATCGCAGATACATCTGTTTGCTCCCTCGGGATATTAGGGGTGGTGGTAGGTGGTAGGACTGACAACTAGATTGAACTAAATTAATCTCAAATACATTCAGATGACATAGCTGAATACTTTTCCATGTGTTTGAATCTTTGTGATCCCTTGTCCCGGACCTTCTTGGCATCAGAATTGAGGAACATTTTTCATCCAAGTACTGTCCATGTTTGAATCTTTATTTCAATCTGTGACTATATGCCCCGGGACGAAATGGAAAACAGTAACAGAAAACATGTAAGTACATAATTATGTACATGTACATAGGAGTAAGAGCAGTATGTTTGTTTTACCTTTAAACCAGCCCCTAAGCACCAGGGGTCGAATGAACATTCTAAAACTATCTGCATATCTACAACCCTTAGTAAATATGTATACTAAGTACATTTCATAAAAAGTAAATACGTTTACAAGCAGCGTGTCATACGTCCGTCTAAGATATTTGGGGCACTACGGGCCCATGGGGAAAAAAGGAACATCATCAAGCCACATCACGATGGGCATAAAATCAAAGGTCTCTGTGAGTACCCTTAAGTTAAGCTTGTTATCAATCATTCCACCACCCGGAGAGGCAAAACAGCGCGCTATCAACTCATTCCATAACCCGGAGAGGCCAAACAGCGGGTACTTACGATGGCGCGCCATTGACTTTGCTTAAATTGTGCTTTACATGCTGCTTTTCAAATATTTGTGAACGTAAGTTGCTATATGTACTGATAGAATGTCGTATGTATTTACATGTTCATAGAATATCCGGAAATGAATGCTTTCACAAGGGACGAGTTACGCTTCCTGTATCGGAGACCTTTTGATATTGAATATACAAGACCTGACCAGTTACATGTTGGATCCATTCGTCGATCTGGTGTTGTAAGTATACGTGTCTATTTTTTATTACCCCATTATGGCAAACAGTCTTAAAACATGTATTGTGATAGTAATATGTTAAAGTGTATATCTTTATACCATATGGTTATGACATAATGACAAACTAAAACACAATTCTAAGTGGTTCAATTAAAATAAAATTAAAATAACGTCCTATACACGTAACACGCTTATTATTTTATAGGTTGCAAGAAAAATGTACATCAACAAAGCAGACATTAATATGGGAAAGCGTTTCACAGAAGGAAATGTAACTTGTGCAAAACAGCAAGCAGACAAAGGTTAGTAAATTGACCATGCACTGGAATAAAAAGCAACACCATATAATGCATGACAGTTATTCAACTATATTGAAGTGAACAAAATATCAAAAGGAATAAATATATGGCAAAACATTTATAATTTATATCCGAAAAGTTTGGTACAAATTTACTCAAAGTTGTTCCGTTTTAAACGTGAAATAAATTGGTCCATATAATAGTCCATTTACTAATAGGTAGGCAATATAAGTATAACGCAAACATGATCATGTTCTTATAAATATAAAACACAAAACAAAAGCCTAGAAAACCACAAAGCGAATACTCAATGACTTGGCAGAAGCCAGAATATCAACACAATAAATCATTAAAGAAACGACACGATTGAAGACAACCCCCAACCCAGAGTCTCAAAGGTAACCCTGGGCTGTGTAATACCATCATCATAACATGTAATTTGAGAAATAAATATATAATAATTTGAGACATAATTTAAATACAAACAAACAAAAGACATATTACTCCCCTCACCCCACCTCTGGGCAAACATCCGAGTTTGAAATAATAACAACGTTTTGATATGTTTGCTATATTTCATAGACGAGTATATGTACATAGTATGCGAACAATATGACAAAATGGCAGAGTAATTGAATTGAAGTATATCTGACGTTTTGTCGCCCCTTCCTCAGGCCCCATGGATGACGTAGGAGGTAAAACAAGTATACGTAGTAATCTCAACATCTTAGTTTGTCATTTGAGACATAATTTAAAAAATACCTCAAATTAGCTTTATACTTAAAAAAAATAGATCAGAGTTACGATAATACAATTTTGCCAAACGTTTTTCAAAGTTTTTGGTAACGGTAGCCCTGCTGGAGTAGCTTTTAGTTATGCAAAGGTTACCGCAGTATAATATATTATTCAGAAATTTATATATTTTTTTATTTGAAGTCATTTAGAATATATTGTATTAACTATAACAGAAAAAAATAAAGAGCTGTCAATGTTCAGTATTTCATCCAACCGAGAGTGGTTCCGAAAGGCTTTGAGGTATGGTGCACCAAAGAACTTGGTTTAACCCTCCCCCCACCCACCCCACACACAAACCCAGCGGTCTTTCTTTGCCATTCACCGTTCCCCGTTCCAATGCTGTAACACTATTGTCAACCCCTTTATGTTTGGGATGTCATATATCTTATTTATCCTTGTAATTGTTCTTCGTTTGCATGCATGTTTTTGAGTGACTGTGGTATTTTAATGCTGCATTTCCCATTCGACTTTTATTTTGATGACATCTGTCTGATGTCTCAATGCTGGCATTATGCCGTAACAGTCACTGTGATTGTCCATGGTTACTTTTCAAAATATGCAAATGTTTTCTTATTTTCGCATACTGTTTTAGTTTAGCTCTGTGCTATAACGGTAATTTCTGACCACTTTGAAATATATAATGATATTAGATCACTCCAAATTTAATCTCTTCAAGTAAACATTCCCGATTTCAAAACAGCTATTTTTGATTTATATAAAAACAAATCTTTAATTTCACGGATTGTGTCTATAATGAGAAAGTATGAACCATAACAACTATCATGCTACCATTTAGAGCGATAACACGGTCAAAAGGTTCAAACTTTACTACCATATGTGTTTATTTTCTATACGAGATAACTACAGGGAGACAATCCAACTTTAACTGAAACTGAACACTTTATGCTATGGTTGAGTTTTTTTTTAGAATATCTTACTATAAATTCTCGTATCACCTCTTTGGATATCATAATGTTATATACAAATAGTATTTCTAGAAAACATTTGAATACTTCATTACATAATGATTTACTTAAAAACAAATTGATCATATAAAGCTGTATACATGCTCACAGCTCTACGATTTCATAATTGGTTCATATGTTATACCACTTATTTATTAAACAGTAAATGAATATTATAGTCAGGATAGATTGTTTGTGATTATCCTTAGCTATTTGGAAACTGCAACATCCAATATGTATTTTACAAGATTCCCATTGGGTTGATGTGCGGGCAGGCCTTTTACGGTGGGGAGGCCTTTTACGGTCGCCACGTGGCTAGATCTTGAGTAATATGTAAAACCAATAGCGTTTTCTCTATGCATTATATTGTCAAATGACGCCATTAGTTTAAACGTATCCATTTTACATCAATTATATCGAAAGCTCTCTGAGATTATTTTAATCACTCTCGATGTCTTCCTGTGTAGAAACAAGTACTAAGCAATGCAGATTAAGTGCCATGCTCAGAAACACATGACGGGGATCGAACCCACGACTTTTTAATCTATCCTGGGCCCAATGCTTTACCATTAGACCACATCACTCCACAAATGACGGCATTGATTGTTTAATTGTCAATGCATGTAACGATAGTTAAAAGGAAAATTAATTCTTGTATAAACATATACTTAACTGTATCACTACAGCATGTACTGAGCAAAACCAAACAAAACTCAATTGACTAATCCTTATTTTGTGGACACTAACACAGGAAATAATTGATGAGATGTATGGAATAAATAAAAAGACCGCCACCAATAGAGCAAATAAATAATTAATGAAAACGTGTGTAAACAAGGGAGAGAATTCCTCTTGTTCTTAAATAATCATTTTTGGCCTAAAACATCAACTCTGTGAAAAATTACAAATAGTACAGTTATATTGCTAACATATACTAAAATAAAGCTCCTAAGTAAATTCTTTTTAAGGTATACGATGAAAGAATTCAATACAGTAATTATTAATTAAACTGTGTCATGTGTTATGTCTATCATAACAAAATAAATGTGATTTTGTTAGCCGAGAGAGAGAGAGAGAGAGAGAGAGAGAGAGGGATATATTACTACATAAATACTTTAGATTTGATGTATTTTACTATAGAAAATTAAATAATATTTTCAATAGTGGTTCCTACTGTCTTTAATAAGTTTATATTATTAGTTATGAGAGTAGGCATGAACTAATTTAAGCTGGGTAAACTGTACCATTTTTACATCTTGAGTTTCGTTTCGGCAAGAGTCATAAATATGGTACATGTTAATATATAGGGTTATTATATTAATTTAAGCTGCACCATTTTGTCTTCTTGTGTTTCGTTTCGGCAAGAGTCCTGCATATGGTAATACATAGCAAAATATGATTCATATAAATAGTATTTATTTCAAATTATGTACTCATGTTTAGTCTAATTGTAAAATAATCATTAATCGACATGTATTGCTTGATGTATATAGTCTTGATCCATTATATATATACGTTAACGTTTGCTAATGTTAAATTTTCAATTTGTATTGTATGTTACAATTATATGTACATTGGAGGAAACAAAGAATCTATCTGTGTATATGTATCATTAAAGATGTTTTTGGTACTTTAATGCTGCATTTCCCATTCGACTTTTATTTTGATGACATCTGCCTGAGGATAATGTCTCAATGCTGGCATTATGCCGTAACAGTCACTGTGATTGTCCATGGTTATTTTTCAAAATATGCAAATGTTTTCTTATTTTCGCATATTTATTTTAGTTTAGCTCTGACCACGTTGAAATATATAATGATATTAGATCACTCCAAATTTAATTTCTTTAAGTAAACATACCCGATTTCAAAACAGCTATTTTTGATTTATATATTTTTTTTTTCTTTAATTTCACGGATTGTGTCTATAATGAGAAAGTATGAACCATAACAACTATCATGCTACCATTTAGACGATAACACTGTCAAAAGGTTCAAACTTTACTACCATATGTGTTTATTTTCTACACTAGATAACTACAGGGAGACAATCCAACTTTAACTGATACTGAACACTTTATGCTATGGTTGAGTTTTTTTCTAGAATATCTTACTATAAATTCTCGTATCACCTCTTTGGATGTCATAATGTTATATACAAAGAGTATTTCTAGAAACCATTTGAATACTTCATTACATAATGATTTACTTAAAAACAAATTGATCATATAAAACTCTATATATGCTCACAACTCTAAGATTTCATAATTGGTTCATATGTTATACCACTTATTTATTAAACAGTAAATGAATATCATAGACAGGGATAGATTGTTTGTGATTATCTTAGCTGATTTGAAAACTGTAATATCCAATATTTATTTTACAAGATTCCCATTGATTGGATGTGCGGGCAGGCCTTTTACGGTGGGGAGGCCTTTTACGGTCGCCACGTGGCTAGATCTTGAGTAATATGTAAAACCAACAGCTTTTTCTCTATGCATTATATTGTCAAATGACACCATTAGTTTAAACGTATCCGTTTTACATCAATTATATCGAAAGCTCTCTGAGATTATTTTAATCACTCTCGATGTCTTCCTGTGTAGAAACCAGTACTAAGCAATGCAGATTAAGTGTCATGCACAGAAATACATGACGGGGATCGAACCCACGACTTTTTAATCTATCCTGGGCCCAATGCTTTACCATTAGACCACATCACTCCACAAATGACGGCATTGATTGTTTAATTGTCAATGCAAAGAGCGATAGTTTAAAGGAAAATTAATTCGTGTATAAACATATGTACTTAACTTTATCACTACAGCATGTACTGAGCAAAACCAAAACTCAATTGGCTAATCCTTATTTTGTGGACACTAACACAGGAAATAATTGATGAGATGTATGGAATAAATAAAAAGACCGCCACCAGTAGTGCAAATAAATAATTAATGAAAACGTGTGTAAACAAGGGAGAGAATTCCTCTTGTTTTTAATTAATCATGTTTGGCCTAAAACAACTCTGTGAAAAATTACATATAGTATAGTTACATTGCTAACATATACTAAAATAAAGCTCCTAAGTAAATACATTTTAAGGTATACGATGAAAGAAATTAAAACAGTAATTATTAATTAAACTGTGTCATGTGTTATGTCTATCATAACAAAATATGTGATTTTGTTAGCAGAGAGAGAGAGAGAGAGAGAGAGAGAGAGAGCATTCACAGAACAGTCAACCAAAACACGCATGCAAAACAATCAATAATTTCAAGGAAAAGTATGCGTCACAGCACATATAATATTCTTTATTTATTTTGTGTAGATATACATTACTACATAAATAAAGATTTGATGTATTTTACTATAGAAAATGAAATAATATTTTCACTAGTGGTTATGATAGTAGGCATGAACTAATTTAAGCTGAGTAAACTGTACCATTTTTACATCTAGAGTTTCGTTTCGGCAAGAGTCATAAATATGGTCAATGTGAATATATAGGGTTATTATACTAATTTAAGCTGAGTTATTGCACCATTTTGTCTTCTTGTGTTTCGTTTCGGCAAGAGTCATGCATATAGTAATACATAGCAAAATATGATTGATATAAATAGAATTTATTTCAAATTATGTACTCATGTTTAGTCTAATTGTAAAGTAATCATTAATCGACATGTATTGCTTGATGTATATAGTCTTGATCCATTATATATATACGTTAACGTTTGCTAATGTTACATTTTGAATTTGTATTATATGTTACAATTATATATATATATCCTTCCTGTACATTGGAGGAAATAAAGAATCTATCTATGTATATTTATCATTAAAGATTTTCTGCTTTCATAAAGGTTCGATGGAGGCATCAAGATGTTTTATGCATGTTGTGAATAATTTGGAAAAACTTCCAGATGCAGAATTGAAGAAAATAGCTAATCACTTCTTCCGAAATCTGAATTTAAGGTAAGTGATCAAATTACTATACAATAAAGGACCCACAACTAAATTGTTCTAACAGTTAATATATGTTTTATTACAATGTTAAACCCAGAACAAGTATTGCGGAAAAGATTGAACATAAAGAGGATCTTTGATGATATCCTGTTTTTTATGGACTTTATTAAAGAAGCTAACCCGCCAAATACCGGAAAATTACAATGTAAAAAAACGTCTATTAACACGTTATCCAGGTCATATAATAATGCATGTTTGCCGATTAAAAGTGTATGTTTATTCACGGGTTCTTTAAATACCGGTGAATGAATATGCATAAAATGAATTATGAATTGGTAACTCTTAATTCAACATTCCAGTTTTGGGTTTTGGCGTGGATGGTTAAAGCCGTTTATATTGTGTCTGTAGGATTCTCAACACATGTAAGTTATCTATATACATCGTCGTCAGTAGGTTTAGAAGCGGTGTACATCAGGGGTGTAGCGTGACCAAAATCTCAACTACTCACGGGGGTAGGTGCGGGAGGGGGTACCGCTGGTTGGAGTCCGGGAATTTAAAAAAAATTAAACGCTCGTACGTGACTTCTGGTGCATTTTAGGGTCAGCATGTACCCCCCCCCCCCCCCCCCCCCACCCACCCCCCTTTTATTGCATTTTCCGAGTTTTTCGAGTTTTTATTTTTTGAGCCTTCGTTTGAAAAGTTTACTCACGTGAGTAAATGAGTATGGCACGCTACGCGCCTGTACATATGTTGTAAGGTTTGGTTTTTGTTGGCGGGATAGCTACTTTAAACGCGTTGGATAAAATTTTATGAATCGAGACTGTACCGATTATCACAATCATTACGTTTATTTAACTAGTTTAATAAATTCAATAAAATGCATGTGAGGTTATATTATCAGATAGCTAAAACATGCCACAGGGCGTACATTTACAAACGTCCTAGGTTGCTTCGGTCTTCTCCGTACCACCCCGTACAATCGGAAATGCCCGGTCGATTTCCGTAATCCGTATTTTAACAGGTACGGAAATTGACGAGGTAATCGAGCTAGACCGAACAGACCGAGCTTTGATCAGGCCTTTCGTTTGCTTATTTGGAGTCGGTTTGGTTATATTTCAGCATACAGAGAATAGAAGGAAATACTCACTTTTCTGGACCTTGTCATATATTCTATAACGCTCGTTCACATATTTGGCATTTTTCCTTCCATGTTCCCACATAGATATTTTGAAAATCTAACAATTTACCACATTGTACTGTTTTTTTCTGCTTTCACATTTGTATACATACACACTGTCAAATTGACAACAACCCCTAGGTCAGCAGATGATGCGGGTTTTTTTGCAATAAACAAGCAGTTTAGAACAAAAGTGCTAGTAAAACGTATCACACTTAACAACTTATCAAAATTCATAGTACCGACAGATAAACAAGATTGTTATCAAAATAATATGAAAACGGAAATTTGGAAATCGTTGAACACGATAAATACAATAAATATTGCAGTCTCGGTTTGATCGAGACTTTTCATGAACGGTTTTGACAAGTGCTTGCTATCGTTCGCCCTCTAGCCCCGGGATGAGCAGAGCTCAATATTTAAAATGCCAATAGTACATAAATTTAAGCCATCCCGAAGATGGTATGCATATGACGGTAAACATGGAACCTTCAATGTGATATTTTCGCAACATTCCATGGCTAGCGGCGTATGGTCCCAGTTTCTAACAAAACGCGTTGCCTAAACTAAAAGACAATGGGCGAAATAAACAAACTGGAATTTAGCTGGAAGCAGAGGTTATGAAGCCTGCGTATCACAGGTCACAGTCAAAAGACTAAATTAAAAAGCAGGCAACATATCCTAAGGGTGATTAAACAATACTCAGAACCTGTCATCGAACCTTTCACTCAGAATCAAGTCATAAAGCCATGAAATGACAACACGTTTTTAGGATAAACTACTTTCGTGGATAATGAACCCGGAAGTACAATAATACCAGTCTGACACCATATGTTTACAATTAATGTATAATGGGATTGATGTCATGACTTTATTGCACTTAGATATGGGATTACTCAACTTATATATGTGTGTTCATTATTGTTTAACAGTGTAACACAGTTTCAAACATTGCAACCACATTTTGCTTCAACATTCTTTTTTTTTGTATGATGCAATGCATTTAATTATTATCAGCAGATATCACTGATAGCTAAAGTCATGTCTAGCATTAGTAAGTTGTTTTATATACAGTGGTTATTCTTTTTGACAAATACTGATATTTAAAGCTCAATTAATACTCAGACGTGAACTATGTTAAGGAAGGATAACTGTGTGATAGTCAGTGCCAGCCATTAACACTTATTTATCTTCCTCGCTATAAGAGATATTTATAATCAGTACCATGCATAATTATATCATTGTAACATGGTTCATACTTCTAAGGAAACTAGTTAATTCACACGACACATTTATTTTAGTTAGAAAATATAACTTTTCGTTGTTTGCTTGTTTTCAATTTTTTTTAAATGAAATACACATGCTGTGCCAAAGGACTTCGTAAGTTTTTGTTCATTTGATATATAATATCAGTGTTCCTTACAGATGTGTTCGTATTGCCATTGGTGGTGTTAAGTTTATTGCAGTTGTCGTAGGATTGAGATTTTTGTCGTTTTGGTTATGTAAATTTAAATACGGATAAGTAATGGGTGTTGGTTTTCATTTCAATCCTTGGTCTAAGGGAGACAACACGTTTATATCAGTATTTCGAAACCCCATGAAATGTTTCCCATACTACTTATGCTTTTCCAGTAGCCCTATTCTTAAAGTCCCGTTAACATTACCTAACACACATCGTTGCATTCGTCATATACAGCTTGACCGGTATAGTCAAGATTATTTATGTTAGAATAAATATATCTTGGAAAAATGAAAGTTTGAAGGTGTATATAAGTAGTAAGGGGAGCATTTACTGGGATTTCGAAATACTCATATAAACGGGTTGTCTCCCTTTGAACAATGATTAAAATGAAAAACAACACCCATTATTTAATGTTTATATTTTACGTAAATTTACTTACTTTACGTTACTTAACGTAACCAAAACGATAACAATCTTGTTCCTAGACACAGTTATCCCAAAATATAGCCTGATTGGATCCAGCATTTAGCCACAGTTAAGAGAACATTTTACACAAGAACATGACTCATCATGTACATGCGTTTTATTATACCACCGCAAACGAAGTTTGGATTCGGCTTGTCCGTCCGTCCGTCTGTCTGTCCGTAGACAATATTGTCCGATAAATAACATTTGTTAGGAATGAGGTATTACGATGAAACCTGCAGGGTAGGTTGCTTATATAAAAGGAAAGCTTGGAATTGCATTTGGGGCACTGGGGTCAAGGTCACTGTTAACAAAAAAAAATAAATTGTGTCCGCTCAATAACTTTTGTTATGAATGAGGTATTGCGATGAAACTTGCGGGATAGGTAGCATATATGGAAAGGAAGCGTGGGATTGCATTTGGGGTCTCTGGGGTCAAGGTCAAGGTCACTGTTAGTAAAAATAGAAAAATGGTGTCTGCTTAATAACTTTTGTTAGGAATGAGATATTTCGATGAAACTTGCAGGGTAGGTAGCTTAAAGTGAGCGAAAGCTTGGAATTGCATTTGGGTCACTGGGGGTCAAGGTCACTGTTACTAAAAATAGAAAAACTGTGTCTGCTCAATAACTTTTGTTAGGAATGAAATATTGAGATGAAACTTGCAGGGTAAGTAGCTTATACGGAGAGGAAGCTTGGGATTGCATTTGGGGTCACTGGGGTCAAGATCAAGGTCATTGTTGCTAAAAATACCAAAACGATTTCCGCCAAATAACTAAAGTAAAGAATAAGATATTGGAATGAAACTTGCTGTGTTAGTTAACCTTATATGTAAAGAAAGCTTAGGATTGCATTTGGAGTCACTGAGGTCAGTTCAAGGTCACTGTTACTAAGAATACAAAAATTGTTTCTGCTCGGAAAACCTGGTTTTCATGGAATTTCCACGTTTTTTGGTTGATTTGACTATTATACCCCAGTAAAAGGATCATACCCTCTAACAAAATACTTCATTATTATATTTATAACGATAAGGTAAGACAGTCACATTATTTTCCCAATTCTGCATTTTTCTGCATATTGAGCACCTACATAAATTTTTAGTATCAGTTACAAAAATAATTTGGGCGTATTTGTTATTCTTTGGCTTACATTTCTAGTTAATTTGCAGAATTAGAAGTAATCGAGTTGACCAAAATACAATGGCAGACGCCTTTGGTGTCCTCAAACGACCTATAGCCCAAGACATCATTGTGAACATGATATTGAAGTCTCCAAAGCCAGACGAAAAGCTCATTCTTCGTATTATGCTGGCACTTATTGATATGCGTCAAAAGCCAAAACCGGTATACATATTGATATTTTAATAATTATTACCATTGTTAATGTTTACCATACTAACATAACACTGCATACGGCATATGATAAGTGTACCATATAATTATGAGAACATTATATAATGCAGGTATGTGTTTGACACCTGGAGCATAGTGGGTCAATTCTTATTTTATAAATAAATACACAGTAATGAGTTGACACGTACATTGTAAACGGTATCCTGGTTCCTTCAACCTCAAATATGCCACCACTTGACAATTATTTTGAGAAGGAATGTTGTTAACTTGAGCTTAAAGGGACACATGACAATCTTGAGTTTTATTTAAACATTAAAATTTGCTCCTTAATTTACTTATCCTACGTCATTTTGACTACAAAACTGCTTGCATATAATTAAATAAAAAAATGAGATTTCAATTTATTTTCTTCACTCTTTCACCAAATTTCTGAATATACTATTGATGCACTATTATAGAAAGTCAGTAATTTGTAAAAATAATTTGCTTTGAACAATTCTAACAATTACTATTAATGATTGAACAAATGCAAGTGAAGAGAAAAACTAACGGGACGCCGTGAGTTTTTAAAAAATCAAGATTGCCGTGTGTTCCTTTAAATAATCACCCTTTCATTCAAACACATATGTACTAATTATTATGCATTACTATAATAGTCATAACACATTTACATACTTCTGATGATGAGAAGACATGCACATTTATTAAATAATTATAGTCATTTGTTTGTTATAGATATTGGTAGAGACACTGCTTGACTTATGTTTCCAACCGGAGAATAGAGTCGTTCTAGAAATGTCAAAAGACACTTACCACACGATACTTCTAACTTTGGGAGCGGTTATAGACTCACTTCAGAAGTATAACGAGACGGACAAAGCGAATGAGCTAGTCGGATATATACATGGTCATCTGGGAATCCACGGTAAGGATAGCGTTTTTACTGTTTGGAGGCAAGCGCCTGTATTTCAAGTGCAAATAGTAATACACTAATCTCATGATGCGTATATTTTTCAGGATGGGATGACGAGTTGTCCGTCGTCCGTCGTCTGTCGTCTGTTAACCTTTACCTCGTTAAGACGATAGACCTTCCTGTTTCATCCGATCCTTACCAAACTTTATCAGATTGTTAATATCAATGTAAGCTCAGACAAGTTCGAAAACCAGCCAGATCGAACTAGCAACAACGGAGTTATGGTCCTTGATTTAGTTAAAAATGCTATATTTTGTCTCTTTAAGACGATAGGGCCTTCATTTTTCATCCGTTCTTTACCAAACTTTACCAGATTGTTAACATCAATGAAAGCTTGGATAAATTTGAAAAACAGCCAGATCGGACCAGTAACAGCGGAGTTATGGCCTTGATTTAGATAAAAATGCTATATTAGCTTCGTTAAGACGATAGTGCCTTCATTTTTCATTCGATCTTTACCAACCAGCCAGATTGGACCATTTACACCGGAGTTATAGCCCTTGATTTTCTGAATATGCTATATTTTGGACTCATTAAGACAAAAGGGCCTTCATTTGGACGGATTTCAACGAAACTTGACAAGGATGATTAAATGTTTTAATACACACATTTTTCAAAATATCCAAATTTTGATACCACCATTTTGAGTATAGTGATGCATTGCACATTTTATTTTGAAATTCAATATATTTGTGATAATAAAATGTGTTTTACTATCATTTTGAACATATTTATTTTGACAATTAATGTATAAGGTCAAACGTAAAGGGAAAAACACATCTTTTTGAAATTATAGTATATATTTCATTCATGACCGTTAGTTTTCAAAAAACTTCATCCTGGCAATATCTGTATATTAATAAACTAACAATTTACAATGCTTCATTTAAGACCTGTTTTGGTTTTGTTCCATGTCAACATTATTTAAAATTAACTGGCTTTCAAAATAATCAAACAAAAGACAATACCTCATTAATTATATACCATACACATATTTAACCTGCTACACACTTATTAATACGAGTCTGCAATACAATCAAAAGTATTCACTATTTACACAATTGTTTCATACATTCTATCATAGCTGGTGATTTGCTTATAATTAGTATACATAGTTGTCAATAGTTCAACACGATTAGTATGATGTTAGCCTTAAATTAGACATCGGATGGTTCATGCCCAGTCATAATATTGACTATGGCTTATTCGGGAGTTCCCACAAAAGATTAGTATAATTCACAAGTTGTAAGTATTATTTAAATACCACGATACTACACTGAGTTAAAACTGGATATAAAACACAAACATGTCGCTTCACTGTAGTCGTCATGATCTTCCATTTCAAAGTCATCAATATGCATAGGTCATCAGAATGATCATTGCTTGCTTGATTATCGCATGTAATGTGTTTGCACATGTCTGTACACATCATGCCATTTGCTAAGCAATCACAACTCGGTAGCTTACATTGTCGTGTACACTTGCCAGAACGTAAATCTAAAACGGCATCAGAAGTTGCAGGACTATCCATCCGATCTATTTCGAATTCGCCATCTTCAGTTTGTTTCCACCCATAACCTACTTGTGAGAGATTCAATATCCTGTGTGGCATCCAAGCATCTTATCCAGACAGTAGCTTGACAATTGGCTCGTTCACAGTGTTTTGTTAAAGGGACAAACGGCAATCTTGAAGTTATTATCATGCATTAAAAGCACCTCGATTTATTAATCTAGTATCATTTTGACTTTTAAACTGCTTCTTATAATTAAATAAAAAAATAGAATTTTCTATTTGTCGTCATCATTCTGCCATAGGTTTAAATATATTATTGGTGTTATACAATTAACAGTTAGTAATGTGCAAAACAATTTGTTCTTCACTATTCTAATAATTCATAAGTATGTGTTTTAAGCAAATCAAGGTTGCCATGTGTCCCTTTAAACAATTCTTACAGGGTTGCATCTGTGATGAATCAATGTCTCCTCTAATTGCACATAATGGCTGGTACATAAATGCATTTATATCACTTTTCTGACATATCATTAGACAAGGGAACTCTTCTAATGTTTTCTTCAACAGTTTCTTTTGCCAGTGTCCAATCGTTAACTAACTTCTGAAATAATTTTTGTTAAACTGGTTCCATCTTGATTAGAGTCAATCCCTCTCCCAGCAAATGCATTATCACACCCAAATACATGCACTCCAGGCAATGCTTTACAAACACAGGTTCTAATAACACGTTTTCCAATGTAAATGAAGCAAACTCTAATAACAGTACGAGAGCGGACCTTTGGAAACGGCCGAACACGGTAAATACGAAATATTGCAGTCGCGGTTTGATTGAGACTGTTCATGAACGGTAGTGATATATGTTTGCTACCGTTCACGCCCCCAAGCCCGGGTTGAGCAGAACTCAATATTCATTAAATCAATAGTACAGAATTTTAACCCTCCCTAAGATGGCATGCATATGGCGGTGGACATGCTATATTTACTGCCATAATTCCATGTCCATCGGCGTATGGTCCTAGTATCTAGCAAAATTCTATGCCCAGAAGAAACCCTACATTTCCTGTTTTTCTTTTATATCTACTTCTATTCTGTTTACAACATCAATTATTTGATGAATAATGGAAATGGACTGTCTATATCTCGTTCAAAGGCGATATATAGAAGAATTGCATAAGTATCTTTACTGTTGATTACAAAGGAAGTTTTATGCATGAAGACGTCAGCTTCTTCCCAAGTTGATTTCAATTCCTCAACACCGTTTGTTTTATTCTTTTTCAAATTTAAGCATTCTTCTCTACGAGTTACAAACAGTTTGTTGTGATCCGGTTCACTTTAATGTTGCTCTTCCATCCACTGACCTACTATATACGTTATGCGACTGCACTTGCTTTGAAAACTACTTAGGAATTTCGTTCATTGAATTATGTTATGGCCTCACATAATGTTCAGCTGCTTTGAGTCATAATAACCACGTGCCCAAAGAGATTTCGATCTGCTTTTAGAACGATATGTTTTCCTTTACTTTGAACCGTTGTTTTCTTTTTCATAATGCTTGAAAACAGATTTCAAGTTAATTTCGATAACCGCTCCCGAAATCGCTATATTTTGTTAGAGAATAGTTCATGGCGGGGATTTCTTTATTTAAACTGTCCCGTTTAATTGGGATGACAGTAGGGTAAGTGTGAGGTTTGGTACACCCTAGAACCTGGTTTAAACCCCCAGCGTCCTTTTTGCCACTGACCGATCCAAGAGGGTAGCCCTACTGTCAACCTGTTTGTGTTTGTGACGTCATATGCCTTTACTATTACTATTGCCATTTTTTTTTGTCTTTTTCCGTGTTTTGGGGTTTACTCTGTTCTGTGAAAGCTGCATTGCCTGTTCGATTTTTATACTTACTTTTACAAATAGTTTACATATTATTAAACACATTCTCAAACTCAATGAACATTATGTAGGTGACTATTTAATACACACAGTATATAGTTTCCTGAATGTTTACATTATCATGTTACAAGTAGGTTATCTTAGGTAGTTGCAATTTACGCATGGTCGTGCACAATACTATTGACTGAATTCACATCTGTTTATCTACCTGACACCTCTTTTTTCAAGCATGGTCTAAGTAACACATGCATATTTATAATAAGGTTTATATGCTGCTGGGAGTTACCTCTGTATTTGGTCAAATTTGAGCAAAAAGGAAATCAATTACATACTTTTGAATTTCAGCTGCCCTTGATAAGACTAAGAGGATTATATGGATGTTATTTGTTTTTAGTTTAAGCCTTTGGATATTTCTAGGCGGATGCACAAACAAATGCAATATTTTAAAGTAAGATTGTACATAAACTTTTTAGAACACTTTTTTGTGTTCTTCATTTGCTCTCATATATGTTTTGTATAATGGACATTATCATTAATTTCATAAAATCAGTCAAAACGAATTTTCAGTTTCACAGGAAGAACTCAGTCCAATACATAATCTTGAATATCCTTACAAACGTGTGTGTGTGTGTGTGTGTGTAGTTCTGAGGTTTATAGAATATCCTTACAAACTGAAGCGCTCTGTCATTTTATACCAGACGAATCAGAGCGACCTCTAG
Organism: Cyrtodaria siliqua; assembly: GCA_037043455.1. Taxonomy (NCBI): domain Eukaryota; kingdom Metazoa; phylum Mollusca; class Bivalvia; order Adapedonta; family Hiatellidae; genus Cyrtodaria; species Cyrtodaria siliqua. The sequence continues at coordinate 138,653 of JAWPHD010006430.1, forward strand.
CGGCTCACCGATACCTGACGATGTTCAACGGAAATCGGCAAACTGAATTTTCATATATATTTTAACTGTCTTAGCAAATAAATTAGTGCCATGGTCATTAAAATGCCTTTCAAGCAGTTTAGAGTCGTATTCGACAACCAAATATACCTACAACTGACCTTTATTGATGAAAATGGTACGTATTTTCTTTGTTAGCGGTTTGTTGCTATTTTAGCAAATGCCGTCATTTAAAACAAGGGAGGTAACTGTGTATCAAATGCAATTTCACCACACAAGCAAAACAAGGAGTACACTTTTATTGAACATCAGAGATTGTATTATTATAGAACCACAAGTACCTTTTCTATTTGATGGGTGATGCAATAATTATAAAATATAAAAAACAACAACATTCTATCAAGTCAGTTTATTTTGTATAGATCCCTGGATATACAGAATGAGAAGAGACGTTATGACAGAAGTAGAGCGGGAGGAGTATGATCTTAACAAAGTAGTCCTTCTTGAGACACTTGGGAACGCTGGAATGAAGAGTTCGTTTGAATATATTGTGTCTCATGTCAATTCTTCAAACTCCCCATGGATTAAGCGTGCTGGTGTTCATGCTTTGGGAAACTTCCACGATGAACACGTAATAAACTTAATTTGTGTTTTTCCTTTGTACTGAATTTGATCATTGTTAAACAACCTGACTTCGAACTAGTTTTTTGTTTTTCAAATTACCCCGTAATCATTAGTCTCAATTTATCAAAATAATGACGTCGCTAATATGCCTCTCATAATACATGTCATAACAAAACGAAACGTCTTGCAATACACGTATTCGACTAGCCTTTCCGTTGAGCAACTTGCTGTTCTGTGTATTGATTTTCTCCCGCTTTCGTATCGTCCAATCAGACTTCAACATATGGATCACCTCTTTGAATTGATTTGATTGGTCAGTCGTTTTTTTGTGCTTAACGGAGATAACGCAGTCTTGACTGTGAAATCAGTATTTAACGTACACGATAACTTGTGCCAGTTGAAAAGAAAACGTGCTCAACGGAAAAAAACAACAACAATTAATGGAAAAGGCGTCGTGTAAAACACTAATACACAATAAATACTGAAAAGATGATCCTTGGAAGCAACAATATCACAAACCAGAGAGAAAAGTAGTAGACTTGGTTTAATTGAGTCTGTTTATGAGAGGGAATATAAGTTGCAACACCCCTCAAGCACCTTGCATCGGCCTAATCTGTATTCTACTTTAAAGCAACAAAGATTGGGCTTGATGACCCGAAGGACCAGTAAGTAGTAAAAACTATTGATTTGTAGTCGGCTCGCGCATTTTACAGCCGCCACACCGCCAGTCTGAATGTCAATAAATACTGAAAAGGGTATTCAACAAACACGTACAAGAGAGAAAAGTTGTAGACTCGGTTTTATTGTTCTTGAGAGGTAATATCTGTTGCAACTCCGTTGTATTTGATGACGGAACTATCGATAATTAAACTTTATTTTAGTGAATAACTCAAACAAATGATGTCTTATAATAAAAAAGAATCTTAAACTCGTGTTAGTTTCATACTAATACATATACTGTACTTTAGAATATAAAAACAAGTTTGAGTCTCTTTATATATTTCATATGAAACAAACGCTCATGTAAGAGCATGTGTATTACATGCCGGTCATTTATTCATTACTATAATAACTAAAATAGATTAGGAAGTTTTTATTGTAATATATGCATATTTATCATAATTTTTCGTATTTCATTCAATTCAAACAGACCCATAAATACAATTAAGCACTTATTTGCACAGTTGTACCATTTGATATTGTTTTCTTAAATTGTTTAATACGCTGTCCTCAGTTTTATGTATTAAACTACAGATGCGAATTCTATTTGTTAGAGTATGACATACATGTTTATGATTTGAGTGTTAACACATTATATAATAACGTGTGCTACCTCAATCATGTATTACTAAACACGACACACATGTTATTCTCTGTTTACGTTTGTCATTATGTTTCACGTTTGTTTACAGACATGCGACATTTTACGCGTGGCAGCTCTGTATGATGAAGATGAGGCTGTTAGGTACGATGCCATGCTGCAGTATCAAGCACATCCATTGTCCAAACAACAAAGGTATGTGAGATGTTGATAACAGTTAATGGTTGGCACGTCCTCCTTTCCTGTACGTAAAGTCTAGGATTCGTTAAAACGATGATAATGATATTGATTGTATTTTAAACTGAAATAAATTTAAAGTACAATTTGGTAATCATGATCCGTTTAATTAACATTTTAGTTGGAATGAAATAATAATTGATTTTAAATATAGGCCTTTACAAAATCCTTTATATAAATGATAATTATATACACATTTTAATTTGACGAAAGGTTTAAATTTAACACACCGCTGTACATGTGAATTCTTTCAAACCATTCTGTCAAGTTTGAATGGCGCTCTCACTGCATACGTTTCATTAATTTGAATTAAGAATACACTGTACTGTCCGAATTGCCGATAGTCTCATTGAAACGCGAGACTTCAATGCAATAATTAAACACGCGTATTGTTGTTATTCAGGCATACTAACGTTATTGTAATTATTGTGATTATTATCTTAACGTTACGAGTACATTTACCTTAAATTTCAACAGAAAACAAATAAGAAAGTTACTAAATTATTGCAAAGCATATATAAACTACTTTATCAAACGTAATGTAAGTGTAAAGTTATGATCTTTGTTTTCGTATCCCTCAAGGCGTGTTCCGTATCTCAATCGATGTTTTTTTATGTTAAAGAAAACACATTTAATCTCTATATGCTTTATATCAAAGAGTTCTTATATCAAATACTTAGTTACAGTATGTGTGTGACTGAGTGAACGCACCTATGAAAGGCTGCAAGCCACACGACAATCTGACATATATGTTTTACGATTGCCTTACATATGCAAAAGCAACTGCTTTTGCTAAATTAAGTTCTACAAGAATATCCCAGTATATGTCTTAGCATAATCTAATGATTAACCAAATCATAGACAAAACGATCAGTTATTTCATACTTTGAGCCAGATGTTTACCAGCTATTCTAAATAGTTTTAAAATTGCAGCTTGTCCGGCGACCATACTATTGACCATGTCCAAAAACGATCGATATTCGACGAAGTACTTAAATTCAGACTGGAAGCACCGGAAATAAACTGGCAGAAAAAGCTTGGCAATAGCGCGATTGGTGCTTCATTTGGTGTCGTAATGGAGAATTTGCTAGGCTTGAAAATATGTATGTAATTTGTTTAAATAATTTGCAAAAATTGTGTACATTGATAATGAATATCAAAATAAGTTATATTAAACCATGTTGTGCAAACTTCAATGAATTCCGAGTATGCACTTCTATATACTACTACAGTACATAATTAAATTTTCCCGTTATTTTTTAAAGTTTTATTGAATGCAGTCGATTTTCCCACAGGTCAGCAAGCGGTGTTTAATCCGTTTGACATATGTATGGTCTATATTTATTAAATTACACAACATCACATATTCTTATAAATCAATTGCTATTAATATGTTTTATGGAGTAACAATAGCATTTCGTAACATTTCTCAACAAAAGCTCTAATGAACTTTGCTTTCTGCTAACATCTATTTTACCATATTAGCTTTACTGGAAGGAAGTATTGACGTAAGGGTCCATGACGAGGTCTACGCACGTGTACACTTAGGAATATTTGGGTACAATTATGACTTCTTCAATGCACGAATTTGCTTCAAAGGACATGCAGAATATAACTTAAACATACTCAAGGTATAGTTACATGTTTCATATCCAACTAAAAATAGAAAATGGATACCTATTACGTATACGAACTGTATGTTCTCAAAAAATATAGTAATACTACCAAATAAACAACGAGCAAGTTCGTGTAGACATTACGTGTTCCTGCCTTAATTCCATTAACCGATGAGAAAGCTTATATTATCAGAATTCTATTACGGATATTTCGACAATAAAACACGTTTAAAAGGTTTGTTAACGAAAAACAAAATGTGATAACCTATTTAAAATTACCTATTAAAAGTTTCAATTTTGCAGTATGCAAACTTTTTAAGCCGAAATTAAGGTTTTATTTCATACCCCAGCCAACCCCGTCTTCGCTTCTTGGAGAAGGTGTTGGATGGGATATGAAAGTTACTACATGGCCAACGTAATGTTACTCGGCTGTTTTCTTTTGATTTATTTACATTATTTCCCTTGGTAAAGTTTCTCGAAGATTTCAACACTTTAGCTTACATTTAAATGTTTTGAATTGATTATAGCGACAGCTCTCTGTATTTAGGATTTTAATCACACTCGATGCTTTCCTGAGTAGAACCAGTACTAAGCAAACGCAGATACAATGTATTGTACAGTGCACAACACATACGGTCATGGCAACACTTTTATGCACAGTCATTATGATAATAATTGTAACATTTCTCAAACGCTTAATATATATTAATATTCTAAGTCCATTAGGCCGCCTATATCAACAGTTTTCATAGATTGGACTGACAAGTTTATGTGATAACTTATGAATCTGAACATGCTTAAATCATTGTATTGGACGTAAGCATAAATCACTGTATTGATCGTAAGCATAAATCACTGTATTGGACGTAAGCATAAATCACTGTATTGGACGTAAGCATAAATCACTGTATTGGACGTAAGCATAAATCACTGTATTGATCGTAAGCATAAATCGCTGTATTGATCGTAAGCATAAATCACTGTATTGATCGTAAGCATAAATCACTGTATTGATCGTAAGCATAAATCGCTGTATTGATCGTAAGCATAAATCACTGTATTGATCGTAAGCATAAATCGCTGTATTGATCGTAAGCATAAATCGCTGTATTGATCGTAAGCATAAATCACTGTATTGATCGTAAGCATAAATCACTGTATTGATCGTAAGGATAAATCACTGTATTGATCGTAAGCATAAATCACTGTATTGATCGTAAGCATAAATCACTGTATTGATCGTAAGCATGTTATATGTTTCAGGACATTGACATTGAATATGCTTTAAAGCTTGTCACAATGTTCACTAAAATAGTGAAAGATGTTGTGAATTCCATTAAAAAGGGCATCGATGCTTTTAGCAATCTTTTAAACCGACCAGGAGGTATCTCGCTGAAAGATATAGTAGAAGAATTTGTAGATGCATTGGACGAAATCCCAAACAAGGTAAGTGTATTGTATTAATAGAACAAAAGTGAGTCATTTTGTAAAGATATGTATCAGTACGGTTATAACAAGAGTACATGAATACATGTTAAAGTTATGTACTCTAAAAGGTTTTCAATATTGAAGCACTTTATGTTGAATTAAATGTCAGTAATATAAAAGCAAAAAATGAAGTCACGGCTAAAAGCCTTAAGAAACTTAAGAAACTACAGATCATATAAACTGTACACACGTAAATAGTAGGATCAGATTATCTTCACAAATATTGAATAACATTCACACTAGCGTTTGTTTAGTGCTGTGTGGCGGCCGTAAAAAGTCGCTCCGACTACAAATCAGTAGTGTTAATATTTACTGGTCCTTGTGATCATCAAGCACATTATGTGTTGCTTTAAAGTAGAATATCGCTTAAGCCGGTGCTAGGAGGCGTGAGAGATGTTGCATCTTATAATTACCTCTCATGAACGGACTGAATAAAACCGAGTCTGCTACTTTTCTCTCTTGTTTGTGTTTATTGCTTCCAAGGATCATTTTTTCAGTGTTTGTTATACTTACCACGACCTGCTCTTACATACCAGACTTAGACTCGAACGCATTTAATCATCACCGTTTGTCAAAATTCCAAAATGAACATGCGGACAACATGCGGACAAGAGGACACATATATTCAATTTGTCCGAACTATACAGACATAAGATAACATATATTAACCAAGCTACCATACTAGTTGGTTTGGATCTGATAATCTCCATGACCAGGCATGTGTTATGGTTTATAGAAAACTCCAATATTTTGTTTTTACAACGGAACGCTTTACAAATTGAAAAAAAAACACGCAAGTTGTCCGGTGGGCAATAGTAGTAGAACAGACAGAGCTGTAGAGATTTCTTTAAATATTGCTTAACTTGAATACAATAATTAAACAAAGGTTCATCGGTCTTTATTATCGTTGAAAAAGGCTAGTAACATACAATATTCTTAATATCTATAAATATTAGTGTGACGGTAGATGCCGGTTTCATGTGTCACTCTTTTGAATTTATTTGAACATTAAATTTTCACGGATACATGGCAAAAATAATAACATAAAACGCATTATTAAATAAAATATTGTTAATTTAAACAAAATACCGGAAATACTCATTACCAAATATCAATGTATTTAAACTTAATGTTACGAGTACATATACAGTAATATATAGCTGTATTATAAACATGCAACACTTTCCACTGAGCAATTATACTTTTGTAGAAAG